>JARBDR010000869.1:256235-261235 GCA_029721355.1 Tegillarca granosa | reverse complement strand
ATATATAGGAGAAATAACATTTTGTAATTAGTGAGAGGTCAAGGTCAGATTCTTAGCAAGGTCAAACTAAAGACTTAAGAATGGGCACTGACTTTTATCTCATCAAATGCTGTGAAACTTAGAAATTTGGCCATAGACCATCTGATGAGACTTTTGAAATCTTAAACCTACATCACAGTCAAAGTGGCATTTAAATTGAGCTGTTGTTACTTGAGAACATTGTAATGGTTTGCAAAGGTATTGCAACTACTGACCTTTTGACATTATTATAAAAATAGAACAGACGCAATTACGCCATGTTGTTGTTTGCTGAAATGGAAAAAAAATGTGCTTTGTTAAATTAATCAGCATTACTAAAGCAACCTGTTATTTGGTGAATTTATCTCATTAAACTGGAAGATTTATCACAAGACTCCAAAAATAAAAAAAAGAACTGTTAATATTTCTAGATGTTTTATGTATGAGAACTGTCAGTAAATCAATCAACAGCATTCTTATATCTATACAGAGTTAGCTATGATATATATATATGATATTAATGGTGATATATTTGATATTTTTCTGGTGATTTTATTCTTTTTCATGCTGTAAAAGCTTATTTTTCTCACTTTTCTGATTATAGACTGGAGTTTTCTTGTTTTGTTTTTGTGTTTATTTTAATATAGATAATATTGTTAAGTGGCTTGTTATCGAATGAAAGATGGCTAATCAACAGGGTAACAAAAATGAGGGAAAAAAATCAAATTAAATGAGGTTACTTATCTTGTTCAGTAATTATATTGTCTCTTGGAAAAAATGAATTGGGAAGGAAAAACAACAATATAGAAGAAAGCTTTTCCTAAAAATATGTAATAAATTACATGTGACACTTGAATTAATTGTATTATTATTTTTAATATTATTATTATTATTATTATTATTATTATAAGATATGACCATTCATGCCTCTTAGTTTTGATATTAAGATAGACAATATGCTGTTGATTTGCTGTTTCTGTTTCTGTATTTCTGCACTAACCAGCATATAACAAATACATCAGTTAGATTCAGGTTTCTTTCTTCTTTTCTGGTTTATTTTGTTTTGTTCTTTTTACTTTTTAATTTTTTTGATTATGAATCATTATACATAATGTCATTTATTGTTGTAGCTACTAGCATTGTAAGTTTTTGAATTCGTAACAATTCTGATACATGTGTTTGATTTTTATAGTTCGTTTGATAACTTCAGGACAATCAGATATTGATGACTACAGATACTGACATTGGCTATTTATATCCACTAATTATCTGATTTAACTGAACAACAAACTTCTTCCTGTACAACTGATCGTCAGATATTGAATGTAAATTTGTTTTTATCTACCAGTTTAACTGGACAAATTTTCTTCTTTTTATTTTGATTGACATGATGTAACTACATTGTACTTCATATATCACACATAATAATCTGGATATAAATGCTAAAAGCATGATTGAAACAAATTACCAAATAAATCCAATATTATTCAATTGTTTTGTAAAAACATTCAGATCTAGCTTTATCAACATTAATTTTATCCCATATATGAAATTATTTCAAAATCAAACTTTTACTAATCAGTTAATTAGGATAATTAAACTTGGAAGAATTAGACCCCAGAGAATTTGACATTTGACAAATTTTTAACCTAAAATTAATGTATGTGGCATGCCAGTTTATGGAAAAACAGCTGATTTAACCCCCAATACCTACAGATATTGAGAATTAAAATTAGGGATCATATAGATAGCAACCAGCTATCCTATAGATAACTACCAGCTATCCTATAGATAACAACCACAGCTATCCTATTGATAACAACCAGCTATCCTATAGATAACAACCACAGCTATCTTATAGATAACAACCAGCTATCCTATAGATAACAACCACAGCTATCCTATAGATAACAACCACAGCTATCCTATAGAAAACAACCAGCTATCCTATTGATAACAACCACAGCTATCCTATAGATAACAACCAGCTATCCTATAGATAACTAAGCTATCCTAGGGTTTACTGATTTTTACATAATTTGGCATGCTATAAATGTATCATTATTTTGGCCATTGACATTCCTTTATCTTAGGGTTATAGTTATCAGAGAGCTATCAGATTTGTTGTAATGATAGTTGTATATAATGTTTGTATTCTGTAGTGCTTCACTTGTATATAATATCTATATAAATCTTTTTTATTATAAAATATGTGTTACGTGTTGTTATTTTAATCAAACAATGAATTTAAATACACCTTCAACTTGACAAGTGTATTTTACTATAGTCTCAGTCAGTTGTCAGAAGTTTGACAAAGCAGCAAATAGCTGCTAAATTGCTAATGTGGCTTAAAACAACAGCCAGTTGTCTAAAGTTTCACATAGCTGCCAATAGCTGCAAAATTGCTGATCTGGCATAAAAAACAGCCACTTGTCTAAAGTTTCACACAGCCGCCAAAATCTGCTAAATTGCTGATGTGGTACAAAACAACAGCCAGTTGCCTAAAGTTTCACATTGCTGCCAATAGCTGCAAAATTCCTGATGTGGCATAAAATAATAGCCACTTGTCGAAAGTTTCACATAGCCGCCTAAAGCTGCTAAATTGCGAATGTGGCTTTAAACAACAGTTAGTTATCTAAAGTTTCACATAGCCACAAATAGCAGCTAAATTGCTGATGTGGCTTAAAACAACAGCCAGTTGTCTAAAGTTTCACATAGCCACAAATACATGTAGCTGCTAAATTGCTGATGTGGCTTAAAACAACAGCCAGTTGTCTAAAGTTTCACATAGCCATAAATAGCTGCTAAATTGCTGATGTGGCTTAAAACAACAGCCAGTTGTCTAAAGTTTCACATAGCCATAAATAGCTGCTAAATTGCTGATGTGGCATAAAACAACAGCCAGTTGTCTAAAGTTTCACATAGCCATAAATAGCTGCTAAATTGCTGATGTGGCATTAAACAACAGCCAGTTGCCTTAAGTTTCACATAGCCATAAATAGCTGCTAAATTGCTGATGTGGCATAAAACAACAGCCAGTTGCCTTAAGTTTCACATAGCCATAAATAGCTGCTAAATTGCTAATGTGGCATAAAACAACAGCCAGTTGTCTAAAGTTTCACATAGCCATAAATAGCTGCTAAATTGCTGATGTGGCATTAAACAACAGCCAGTTGCCTTAAGTTTCACATAGCCATAAATAGCTGCTAAATTGCTGATGTGGCATAAAACAACAGCCAGTTGCCTTAAGTTTCACATAGCCATAAATAGCTGCTAAATTGCTAATGTGGCATAAAACAACAGCCAGTTGTCTAAAGTTTCACATAGCCATAAATAGCTGCTAAATTGCTGATGTGACATAAAACAACAGCTAGTTGCCTTAAGTTTCACATAGCCATAAATAGCTGCTAAATTGCTGATGTGGCATAAAACAACAGCCAGTTGCCTTAAGTTTCACATAGCCATAAATAGCTGCTAAATTGCTAATGTGGCATAAAACGACAGCCAGTTGTCTAAAGTTTCACATAGCCATAAATAGCTGCTAAGTTGCTGATGTGACATAAAACATCAACTCGCCCATTTACTAAAGTTTCTCACAAATGGATTACAGCACTTCTCAAATCACAGACCACATTGTCTCTCACAACCGAGGTTTGAATCCTTATTTGGCAGATTTCGTTTGTCAGTTTGCTTACTTAATATCTGTGGTTTTCCCTTGATACTCCAGTTTCCTCCACCATCCTAGAACTGACCAGTAAAAAAAAGTTAATAGACTTGACTTTGATGTAAAACAACATTACTTAAAGCAAAACCTAAACACTAAGACACAATGAACACCATCAGGACAGTGTGAACTAAATGTTAATATCAAGAGTCAACAATACATCTCTCTGATCTGGACTACAGTGAAATCTGTGAAAACAAACCCCATATAAACCTAACACTTGTCTGATCTTGACTGTTATTTGTGAAAACTACCCCAGTGTAAGCAAAAGAACTACAGTGAAAACTAAAAACCAACCTCATGTAAACCATAGACCTTCTGAACAGAACAACAATGGAATCCATGTTAACACAATTTAAACAAAACCATGTTTAACAGTTGAACCATGTGATCTTTCTCATCCTTTATTCATGAGCCGATTGTTCAGAATTCTTATTGTCAACTTTGTCAAATCCCACTCAGACAGGTCGTAACAAGAGTGTTGTTAATGTTACATGTAGTCAGTTGGTTTTCTCCAGGAATTCTAGTTTTCTACACCATCTCATAACGAGAGAGACTATTACATGTAGTCAGTTGGTTTTCTCCAGGAATTCTTGTTTTCTACACCTTATCGTAACAAGAGAGTGTGTGACTTTTACATGTAGTCAGTTGGTTTTCTTCAGGAATTCTGGTTTTCTACACCATCTCGTTACAAGAGAGTGTGTTAATATTACATGTAGTCAGTTGGTTTTCTTGGGAATTCTGGTTTCTACACCATCTTGTTATGATAGAGTGTGTGACTATTACATGTAGTCAGTGGTTTTCTCCAGGAATTCTGGTTTTCTATAACATCTCGAAACAAGAGTGTGTGTGACTATTACATGTAGTCAGTGGTTTTTTCCAGTAATTCCTTGTTTCTAAACCATCTCGTAACGAGAGTGTGTGACTTTATCATGTAGTCAGTTGGTTTTCTTCAGGAATTCTGGTTTTCTACACCATCTCGTAATGAGAGCGTGTGTGACTATTACATGTAGTCAGTTGGTTTTCTCTAGGAATTCTGGTTTTCTACACCATCTCGTAACGAGAGTGTGTGAGTATTACATGTAGTCAGTCAGTTTTCTCCAGGAATTCTGGTTTTTCCACACATCTCGTAAAGAGATAGTGTGTGACTATTACATGTAGTCAGTTGGTTTTCTCCAGGAATTCTGGTTTTCTACACCATCTTGTAACGAGAGAGGTGTGTGACTATTACATGTAGTAAGTTGGTTTTCTCCAGGAT
>JARBDR010000869.1:62575-256135 GCA_029721355.1 Tegillarca granosa | reverse complement strand
AATGCGAGCAAGAAATTAATGCGAAAAATGCGAGACCTGTTTAATCGCATTAATTTCTTGTCGCATTTATTTTCCGATGTCTGTATTCTGTATATTTGTTGTAAATTGAGGTTACTTCCCTTAACCGGAAGTTGTTATCATAACTGATTAATTAAAGCACATTCTCAATTAGCGGTAATTTTTTGCTGTTTCTTTCCTACTGGGAATTTTGCTAGGGTGGAATCGTGACTGATACTTCATTTTGAACCTTGACTGGAACAACAAATTGAAAGTACTGTGATTATAAGTAATCTAACATTCTTAACTCGTGAGTTGAAGAGGAACATCATATTGTACACATGCCAACATGGACGTCTTAATTTTGAATGCTTTATTTTAATAAAAACTCCAAGCGCTATATTTGAGTATGTTTGTTTATTAACAAAAAACATGCGTTTCTTTGTTCTGATAATCCTTTACCACCCTGGTTAATTTAAAACAATGGGTCATCGGCGCTTAAGAATTTACCGTCGGCACACCTCAATGTTTATTTTAATAATGTCTACCGAAAGTTTGTTTATAACGTGTTTGTTTATAACGTGTTTTTAAATTAAGGAAGACATAATATAATAATTTATGAGTCCATAATTTAATCTTTATAATTGTTACATGAAAAATAGGCAAAAATTTTAAAAATTGAAATTTAAAAAATCGCATTAATTTCAATACGCATTTTACTTCAAAATCGGCAATTCGCATTAATTTCATGACGCATTAATTTCCTGATTTACAGTATATCAAATAACATCACTAAACAATGATTGTTTATCTGAAAACACGGTATGATGTTTCTTTTAAGATGTAATTTTGTGTGTAGGGAGGGGACATTTACATACCCAGATACAGAATCAGAAATATCAAACTAGAATTACAGACTTTATCACTTACTGGTATATAAAATATACAAGTAAGATATACTTTTAAAGTAAAGAAACAAAAAATTAGTTTGAGTGTTCTTAAATGTCAATATTATATGCATTTTTACAACATGTTAGACAATACTTGGACCTCTGTACAGATAATTTATTTCTATTTAAGTGTTTACTAACTGAAATATAAAACAGCACCTTATAACATGACTGATTTAACATACCAGGAAGTTAATGTTCACTCGCTGGTGTAAAGCTTATCATAATGTAAAGACTTTAAAATAAGACTTAAAATATTAATGTTTTATATAAATCTTATGTACAGACATGATTTGGGTGATACCTAATTGAAACCTGTACAATATGTACCGTAGTTTGTTGATCATTATTCAAAATTCTTCCACCTTTTATCTGGATATTTACAGATACAGAAAAATCAATTTCATAAAATAGTCTTAAAGATTTCTATCACAAATTTGCTGTCTTCATTATAATACCTGTAACCAGGACCTCTTTCTCTAAATAATACTAAATAAATATAAAATTCTGGAATTATTTCCATCATCAGCACAAATATCATTGAGAACGAAATGTCATATAAGTAACAGCTTGACATATTTGATATAACCATGTCATGCTGTTACGTGTCTAAGACATCAAAAACTTGCCATTCACCTGAAATCTGTAAATCATCATCATCATCATCATCATCATCATCATCATCAGTTTCATTTGATTAAATGTGCAGGTTCAGAAGCATTGTCTACACTAGTAGGCTCCCTTCCAGATAACTGGCTAGCTGCACACATGGCAGATTTCATCCCATGTCTCAATTTCTAACAACCATGGGGGTTAGAATTTAAGAGAATTACAATGACAGAATCATATACAGAAATGTAAATAATTATTAGTTAATGATTAGATGATCTTGAAACACAGGGATTATAGATACAATCAGATTTCTGTAATTATTGTAACCAACTGTTTCTATAATTATTTGATTTGGTACTTATAAACATGTTTTACATCAGATTATAATCACTATTGGCTTTCATTATATACTGGTATATATAGCAAGGAATATTTGTTGCTTATTATGCAAGATGAAAACATTGGATTTCTAAAAAAAGAAATAACCACAAATTAATCCTGAAAAGTTTGTTTCTTTGAAGTAAAATTTATTTATGAAAAACAGATTACAATGAGTAATGTTTTAGGTAATGAATAATTCATTTTAAAATTCTTAGAGTGATTGGGTAGATTAGGTAATGTTAATGTCTTGTTAAATTAATACATTATAGTTGATGTATACTGATTTGTCTGTTAAGTTGAGCTTATATATATATATATATATATATATATATATATATATATATATATATATATATATAATGTTGTTGATAATTACATATCACTATATAGAAATCCAGAAATTTTTATTTTATTTATGTAATATTGTTTTTTCATCACTGATGTTGAAAATTGCTTAATGTTGATTGAGAAATTCCTGTGATAAAATTGTCTCCAACTGCCCTTTATCACTGATGTTGAAGATTGCTTTATGTACATCTAGAAGTTCCAGTGATAAAATTGTCTCCAACTGCCCTTTATCATTGGTGTTGAAGATTGCTTTATGTATGTCTAGAAGTTCCAGTGATAAAATTGTCTCCAACTGTCCTTTATCATTGGTGTTAAAGATTGCTTTATGTACGTCTAGAAATTCCAGTGATAAAATTGTCTCCAACTGTCCTTTATCATTGGTGTTGAAGATTGCTTTATGTATGTCTAGAAGTTCCAGTGATAAAATTGTCTTCAACTGCCCTTTATCATTGGTGTTAAAGATTGCTTTATGTACGTCTAGAAATTCCAGTGATAAAATTGTCTCCAACTGCCCTTTATCACTGATGTTCAAGATTACTTTATGTACGTCTAGAAGTTCCAGTGATAAAATTGTCTCCAACTGTCCTTTATCATTGGTGTTGAAGATTGCTTTATGTACGTCTAGAAATTCCAGTGATAAAATTGTCTCCAACTGCCCTTTATCACTGATGTTCAAGATTACTTTATGTACGTCTAGAAGTTCCAGTGATAAAATTGTCTCCAACTGTCCTTTATCATTGGTGTTGAAGATTGCTTTATGTACGTCTAGAAATTCCAGTGATAAAATTGTCTCCAACTGTCCTTTATCACTTGTGTTGAAGATTGCTTTATGTATGTCTAGAAATTCCAGTGATAGAATTTTGAATGATAGTTAAAATTGAGTTTCATCAGTGCTTACAGCTTGTTTTTTATTTTATTTGTTATTGGATTTTGTTAATTTGAAGTGCCATATATTTCATTTTTAATGTTGACTTAAAATCAAAGCCTAAATGGTGTTTTCCAATGTACCATGTGATTTCCAATAGCATGAGTGTGGAACTTTGTTTCATTTGAATTTTGAAATGCTCATGCTGATGTTTTCTCATTAAAGGAATGCCGTTCTGAGAATTGTGCAATATGGATGTTTAAAGAAATATTCAGCGTATCATAACACAAATTTTATTTAGATGGTACATTGCTGAACTCTATTTGACCTAGTTATTTTATTTTAAATGTTGCATATCATATTTAAAATTTATAATGAAATAACCAGAAATCATATCTTTGATTGTTATAATATTTACAAATATGAAATAAATAATCTTATTAGAATCTGTTGATGTTCATTTATTTTCATTATTCATTGCACTTGTAAAAATCAAAAATTCATGTACAGTAATAGGATCAGTAGCAGTTATACAATCAGTTTGATGTTATCATAAAAAATAAGACATTAATCATAAAACAAATGACTGGATACAGAAATATAAAATGTTTGGTGTCCCAATGAGATGATAAAAATCACTTGGCATTCCAAATTTTATTTGTCGCTTAACTTTTAATATGTTTATGCCTCCCTTTCCAAAATTTTATAAAATACTGTGAATATAATTAATTTTAAGGGCTACAATTTTTGTAGCCTTTATTTTTTGTTGTGGGGTGTAATTTTTGCAGATTAATGTGAAATGATTACAAGCTCAAAACTATGAAACAGACTATAACTGTTAAAAACTATAATGCATACAATAAGGAAACAGACTATTAATTTGCAGCTGCAACAAGGGGAATTGTCACAAGAGTTGCTCAGAGTGTATTTTCAGTGAGAACTGATGTCTGGAATTGGCTAATTAAAAACTTAACGCGTCTGAGCTGCATGCAACAGCGGAATTGATTACAAAAAAGATCAATAAAATGATGTATTATATAATGTTATATAATAAAAGAAAATGGATGGAAAGCAATAAATATATTCTTTTTCTATAAAATAAACAAAATAATAATAATAAAAATAAAACAAACTGTAGAGACAGTATTCTGTTTCTCTAGATTTATATTAGAATGGATTCAGTAGAACATTTCTGAATTGAACGTTTTAGTGATGTAATTATCATGAAGAAGTCAAATCTGCTACATCATAATTAGAGGATTTACAAGAATCCTTAAATCTGCAGTTTGCTAGTTTTTTGTTTTTTGTCCTACAATAATGAAGACAAACACATATAGATCATCATTACATTACAATGACGACTGAATATTAAATTAAATGTTTAAGACCAATTCATTTAAAATAGTAGATTCTCATCCAGGTTGTACAAAAATTTTGGGGCGGATGGGAGGGTTTTATTTTTATTAGTTTTTACAAAAACTAGCACTCTCACATGGTTGACATCTACATCGGCAATAGGGCCCTTTTTGTCTATATGGCCACTTAATAACTTATTGTACAGTGTCCTCCACTAACTGTTGAGTGTCTGCTATATTTGCCAGTAATTCTTTTGTACCACTGGCGAGACGCAAAATTTAGAAAACCCTGCTCTATCTGTAACATGTATGAAGCTACTTTCGATTTCAACCTTGCACTTCTGTTTTTTACGGGAGTGCTTAAAACCCTTTTCTGAAATGCCATGGACTTGACATAACTCTGGAACAGACTTTGAATACACCCTGGATGGGAAACAAAATAAAATGACTTGGGACAGCACATTTTCGGTGAGGCAGGCGGGGATGAGAATCTACCAATTAAGTTGAACTGGCCTGAGTTATTTTTATTACAAATTGTGAGCACCTTGTTTTCTTTTCACTCACATTAATTACCAGAAGATTAGCCATTACTGAACGTTTTTGGTTACACCATAATATCACCTAACCCTGGCATGACTAACAAGCACAGATGAGAAGGATGAACTAGATGTCTGATCTTTCTGAAATGAGAACATTGATATCGTGATTAATAAAAGGGTCAGACAAATAGGTCAAACTTCTGCTATATCTGGTTTTTAGTTTTATTTTCTACTTTCACTGGTGTTTTGTAGCATGTCCAAATGTAACACAATGTGGTAAGTACAACTGTACTTATAACGCTTTGAACTACTAACCACAAAAACCTTTTTACAAGGTCAACTGTACACATAACTGTTTGAATCATTAACCACAGAAACTTTTTTACAAGGTCAACTGTACACATAACTGCTTGAATCATTAACCACAGAAACCTTAATACAAGGTCAACTGTACACAAAACTGTTTAAATCATTAAGCACAGACTTTTTTACAAGGTCAACTGTACACATAACTGCTTGAATGATTAACCACAGAAATCTTTATACAATGTCAACTGTACACATAACTGTTTGAATCATTAACCACAGAAATATTTATACAAGGTCAACTGTACACATAACTGTTTGAATCATTAACCACAGAAACCTTTTTACAAGGTCAACTGTACACATAACTGTTTGAATCATTAACCACAGAAACCTCTTTACAAGGTCAACTGTACACATAACTGTTTGAATCATTAACCACAGAAATATTTATACAAGGTCAACTGTACACATAACTGTTTGAATCATTAACCACAGAAACCTTTTTACAAGGTCAACTGTACACATAACTGTTTGAATCATTAACCACAGAAACCTTTTTACAAGGTCAACTGTACACATAACTGTTTGAATCATTAACCACAGAAACCTTTTTACAAGGTCAACTGTACACATAACTGTTTGAATCATTAACCACAGAAACCTTTTTTACAAGGTCAACTGCACACATAACTGTTTGAATCATTAACCAAAGAAACCTTTTTACAATGTCAACTGTACACATAACTGTTTGAATCATTAACCACAGAAATCTTTACACAAGGTAAGTTTTACACATAATTGTTTGAATCATTAACCACAGAAACCTTTACACAAGATCAACTGTACACATAACTGTTTGAATCATTAACCACAGAAACCTTTATACAAGGTTATCTGTACACATAACTGTTTGAATCATTAACAATAAAAACCTTTTTTACAAGGTCAACTGTACACATAACTGTTTGAATCATTAACCACAGAAACCTTTTCACAAGATCAACTGAACACATAACTGTTTGAATCATTAACCACAGAAACCTTTATACAAGGTCAACTGTACACATAACTGTTTGAATCATTAACTACAGAAACCTTTACACAAGATCATCTGTACACATAACTTTGAATCATTAACCACAGAAACCTTTATACAAGGGCAACTGTACACATAACTGTTTGAATCATTTACCACAGAAACCTTTATGCAAGGTGAAGTGCACACATTACTGTTTGAATCATTAACCACAGAAACCTTTATACAAGGTCAACTGTACACATAACTATTTGAATAATTAACCACAGAAACCTTTGTACAAGGTCAACTGTACACATAACTGTTTGAATCATTAACCACAGAAACCTTTTTACAAGGTCAACTGTTCACATAATTGCTTGAATCTTTAACGACAGAAACCTTTTTACAAGGTCAACTGTACACATAACAGTTTGAATCATTAACCACAGAAACCTTTATACAAGGTCAACTGTACACATAACTGCTTGAATCCTGAAGCACTAACCACAAAAATCTTTTTACAAGGTCAACTGTTCACATAATTGCTTTAATCTTTAACGACAGAAACCTCTTTACAAGGTCAACTGTACACATAACTGTTTGAATTATTAACCATAAAAACCTTTTTTACAAGGTCAACTGTACACATAACTGCTTGAATCATTAACCACAGAAACCTTTTTACAAGGTCAACTGTACACATAACTGCTTGAATTATTAACCATAATAACCTTTTTTACAAGGTCAACTGTACACATAACTGCTTGAATCATTAACCACAGAAACCTTTATACAATTCCAACTATACACAAAACTTTGAATCATTAACCACAGACACTTTTATACAAGGTCAACAGTACACATAACTGCTTGAATCATAAACCACAGAAACCTTTAAACAAGGTCAACTGTACACATAACTGTTTGAATCATTAACCACAGAAACCTTTATATAAAGTCAACTGTATACATAACTGTTTGAATCATTAACCACAGAAACCTTTATACAAGGTCAACTGTACACATAACTGTTTGAATCATTAACCACAGAAACCTTTAAACAAGGTCAACTGTACACATAACCTTTAAATTATTAAAACATGTTGCTATAAATTATAAGTGATAGAGCTTTTGGCATATCATCAGTTAATGTATTGGTCAATTTTTAAGCTTGAATTTATTATAAATCTTCTGAATATATATATATATATATATGTTGTTGATAATAATTGCATATCGCTATATAGAAATCCAGCAATTTTTATTTTATTCATGTAATATTGTTGAAAATTGCTTAATGTTGTGAAACAAATCCCAGTGATAAAATTGTCTCCAACTGTCCTTCATTACTGACATTGAAGATTGCTTTATGTATGTCTAGAAGTCCTAGTGATAAAATTGTCTCCAACTGCCCTTCATCACTGACATTGAAGATACTTTATGTATCTCTAGAAGTCCTAGTGATAAAATTGTCTCAAACTGCCCTTCAGCACTCACGTTGAAGATTGATTTATGTATGTCTAGAAGTCCTAGTGATAAAATTGTCTCCAACTGCCCTTCAGCACTGACGTTGAAGATTGCTTTATGTATGTCTTGAAGTCCTAGTGATAAAATTGTCTCCAACTGCCCTTCAGCACTGACGTTGAAGATTGCTTTATGTATGTCTAGAAGTCCTAGTGATAAAATTGTCTCCAACTGCCCTTTATGACTGACATTGAAAATTACTTGATGTATGTCTAGAAGTCCTAGTGATAAAATTGTCTCCAACTGCCCTTCAGCACTGATGTTGAAGATTGCTTTATGTATTCTAGAAGTCCTAGTGATAAAATTGTCTCCAACTGTCCTTCATCACTGACATTGAAGATTACTTTATGTATGTCTAGAAGTCCTAGTGATGAAATTGTCTCCAACTGCCCTACCTCACCGACATTGAAAATTACTTTATGTATGTCTAGAAGTCCTAGTGATAAAATTGTCTCCAACTGCCCTTCAGCACTCACGTTGAAGATTGATTTATGTATGTCTAGAAGTCCTAGTGATAAAATTGGCTCCAACTCCCATTCAGCACTGATGTTGAAGATTGCTTTATGTATGTCTAGAAGTCCTAGTGATAAAATTGTCTCCAACTGCCCTTCATCACTGACATTGAAAATTACTTTATGTATGTCTAGAAGTCCTAGTGATAAAATTGTCTCCAACTCCCCTTCAGCACTGATGTTGAAGATTGCTTTATGTATGTCTAGAAGTCCTAGTGATAAAATTGGCTCCAACTGCCCTTCAGCACTGATGTTGAAGATTGCTTTATGTATGTCTAGAAGTCCTAGTGATAAAATTGTCTCCAACTGCCCTTCATCACTGACATTGAAAATTACTTGATGTATGTCTAGAAGTCCTAGTGATAAAATTGGCTCCAACTCCCCTTCAGCACTGATGTTGAAGATTGCTTTATGTATGTCTAGAAGTCCTAGTGATAAAATTCTCTCCAACTGCCCTTCAGCAGTGATGTTGAAGATTGGTTTATGTACGTCTAGAAATTCCAGTGATAAAATTTAAAATGATAGTTATAAAATTGAGTTTCAAAGGTGCTTACAGCTTGTTTTTTATTTTATTTTTTATTGGATTTTGTTAATTTTTTAGGTGCCATATAGTTTGTTTTTATTGTTGACTTAAAATCAAAGCCTAAATGGTGTTTTCCAATGTACCATGTGATTCCCAATAGCATGAGTGAGGAACTTTGATTCATTTGAATTTTGAAATGCTCATGCTGATGTTTTCTCATTAAAGGAATGCCATTCTGAGAATTTTGCAATATGGATGTTTAAAAAATATTCAGCGTATCATAACACAAATTTTATTTAGATGGTACATTGGTGAACCCCATTTGACCTAGTTATTTTATTTTAAATAATGCATATCATATTTAAAATTCATAATGAAATAAACAGAAATCATATTATTGATTGTTATAATATATACAAATATGAAATAAATCATCTTATTACAATCTGTTGATGTTCAGTTATTTTCATTATTCATTGCACTTGTAAAAATCAAAAATAGATGTACAATAATAGAAACAGTAGCAGTTATACAATCAGTTTGTTGTTATCATAAAAAATGAGACGTTAATCATAAAACAACTGACTGGATACAAGAGTTAAATATCATGTCAGAAATATAAAATGTTTGGTGTCCCAATGAGATGATAAAAATCACTTGGCATTCCAAATTTTATTTGTCGCTTAACTGTTAATATTTTTATGCCCCCCTTTCCATAATTACAAAAAATACTGTGAATTTAATTAATTTTAAGGGCTACAATTTTTGCAGTCTTTAATTTTTGTTGTGGGGTGTAATTTTTGCAGATTAATGTGAAATGATTACAAGCTCAAAACTATGAAACAGACTATAACTGTTAAAAACTATAATGCGTACAATAAGGAAACAGACTATTAATTTGCAGCTCCAACAAGGGGAATTGTCACAAGAGTTGCTCAGAGTGTATTTTCAGTGAGAATTGATGTCTGGAATTGGCTAATTAAAAACTTAACGCGTCTGAGCTGCATGCAACAGCGGAATTGATTACAAAAAAGATCAATAAAATGATGTATTATATAATGTTATATAATAAAAGAAAATGGATGGAAAGCAATAAATATATTCTTTTTCTATAAAATAAACAAAATAATAATAATAAAAATAAAACAAACTGTAGAGACAGTATTCTGTTTCTCTAGATTTATATTAGAATGGATTCAGTAGAACATTTCTGAATTGAACGTTTTAGTGATGTAATTATCATGAAGAAGTCAAATCTGCTACATCATAATTAGAGGATTTACAAGAATCCTTAAATCTGCAGTTTGCTAGTTTTTTGTTTTTTGTCCTACAATAATGAAGACAAACACATATAGATCATCATTACATTACAATGACGACTGAATATTAAATTAAATGTTTAAGACCAATTCATTTAAAATAGTAGATTCTCATCCAGGTTGTACAAAAATTTTGGGGCGGATGGGAGGGTTTTATTTTTATTAGTTTTTACAAAAACTAGCACTCTCACATGGTTGACATCTACATCGGCAATAGGGCCCTTTTTGTCTATATGGCCACTTAATAACTTATTGTACAGTGTCCTCCACTAACTGTTGAGTGTCTGCTATATTTGCCAGTAATTCTTTTGTACCACTGGCGAGACGCAAAATTTAGAAAACCCTGCTCTATCTGTAACATGTATGAAGCTACTTTCGATTTCAACCTTGCACTTCTGTTTTTTACGGGAGTGCTTAAAACCCTTTTCTGAAATGCCATGGACTTGACATAACTCTGGAACAGACTTTGAATACACCCTGGATGGGAAACGAAAATAAAATGACTTGGGACGGCACATTTTCGGTGAGGCAGGCGGGGATGAGAATCTACCAATTAAGTTGAACTGGCCTGAGTTATTTTTATTACAAATTGTGAGCACCTTGTTTTCTTTTCACTCACATTAATTACCAGAAGATTAGCCATTACTGAACGTTTTTGGTTACACCATAATATCACCTAACCCTGGCATGACTAACAAGCACAGATGAGAAGGATGAACTAGATGTCTGATCTTTCTGAAATGAGAACATTGATATCGTGATTAATAAAAGGGTCAGACAAATAGGTCAAACTTCTGCTATATCTGGTTTTTAGTTTTATTTTCTACTTTCACTGGTGTTTTGTAGCATGTCCAAATGTAACACAATGTGGTAAGTACAACTGCACTTATAACGCTTTGAACTACTAACCACAAAAACCTTTTTACAAGGTCAACTGTACACATAACTGTTTGAATCATTAACCACAGAAACTTTTTTACAAGGTCAACTGTACACATAACTGCTTGAATCATTAACCACAGAAACCTTAATACAAGGTCAACTGTACACAAAACTGTTTAAATCATTAAGCACAGACTTTTTTACAAGGTCAACTGTACACATAACTGCTTGAATGATTAACCACAGAAATCTTTATACAATGTCAACTGTACACATAACTGTTTGAATCATTAACCACAGAAATATTTATACAAGGTCAACTGTACACATAACTGTTTGAATCATTAACCACAGAAACCTTTTTACAAGGTCAACTGTACACATAACTGTTTGAATCATTAACCACAGAAACCTCTTTACAAGGTCAACTGTACACATAACTGTTTGAATCATTAACCACAGAAATATTTATACAAGGTCAACTGTACACATAACTGTTTGAATCATTAACCACAGAAACCTTTTTACAAGGTCAACTGTACACATAACTGTTTGAATCATTAACCACAGAAACCTTTTACAAGGTCAACTGTACACATAACTGTTTGAATCATTAACCACAGAAACCTTTTTACAAGGTCAACTGTACACATAACTGTTTGAATCATTAACCACAGAAACCTTTTTTACAAGGTCAACTGCACACATAACTGTTTGAATCATTAACCAAAGAAACCTTTTTACAATGTCAACTGTACACATAACTGTTTGAATCATTAACCACAGAAATCTTTACACAAGGTAAGTTTTACACATAATTGTTTGAATCATTAACCACAGAAACCTTTACACAAGATCAACTGTACACATAACTGTTTGAATCATTAACCACAGAAACCTTTATACAAGGTTATCTGTACACATAACTGTTTGAATCATTAACAATAAAAACCTTTTTTACAAGGTCAACTGTACACATAACTGTTTGAATCATTAACCACAGAAACCTTTTCACAAGATCAACTGAACACATAACTGTTTGAATCATTAACCACAGAAACCTTTATACAAGGTCAACTGTACACATAACTGTTTGAATCATTAACTACAGAAACCTTTACACAAGATCATCTGTACACATAACTTTGAATCATTAACCACAGAAACCTTTATACAAGGGCAACTGTACACATAACTGTTTGAATCATTTACCACAGAAACCTTTATGCAAGGTGAAGTGCACACATTACTGTTTGAATCATTAACCACAGAAACCTTTATACAAGGTCAACTGTACACATAACTATTTGAATAATTAACCACAGAAACCTTTGTACAAGGTCAACTGTACACATAACTGTTTGAATCATTAACCACAGAAACCTTTTTACAAGGTCAACTGTTCACATAATTGCTTGAATCTTTAACGACAGAAACCTTTTTACAAGGTCAACTGTACACATAACAGTTTGAATCATTAACCACAGAAACCTTTATACAAGGTCAACTGTACACATAACTGCTTGAATCCTGAAGCACTAACCACAAAAATCTTTTTACAAGGTCAACTGTTCACATAATTGCTTTAATCTTTAACGACAGAAACCTTTTTACAAGGTCAACTGTACACAAAACTGTTTTAATCATTAACCATAGAAACCTCTTTACAAGGTCAACTGTACACATAACTGTTTGAATTATTAACCATAAAAACCTTTTTTACAAGGTCAACTGTACACATAACTGCTTGAATCATTAACCACAGAAACCTTTTTACAAGGTCAACTGTACACATAACTGCTTGAATCATTAACCACAGAAACCTTTATACAATTCCAACTATACACAAAACTTTGAATCATTAACCACAGACACTTTTATACAAGGTCAACAGTACACATAACTGCTTGAATCATAAACCACAGAAACCTTTAAACAAGGTCAACTGTACACATAACTGTTTGAATCATTAACCACAGAAACCTTTATATAAAGTCAACTGTATACATAACTGTTTGAATCATTAACCACAGAAACCTTTATACAAGGTCAACTGTACACATAACTGTTTGAATCATTAACCACAGAAACCTTTAAACAAGGTCAACTGTACACATAACCTTTAAATTATTAAAACATGTTGCTATAAATTATAAGTGATAGAGCTTTTGGCATATCATCAGTTAATGTATTGGTCAATTTTTAAGCTTGAATTTATTATAAATCTTCTGAATATATATATATATATATATGTTGTTGATAATAATTGCATATCGCTATATAGAAATCCAGCAATTTTTATTTTATTCATGTAATATTGTTGAAAATTGCTTAATGTTGTGAAACAAATCCCAGTGATAAAATTGTCTCCAACTGTCCTTCATTACTGACATTGAAGATTGCTTTATGTATGTCTAGAAGTCCTAGTGATAAAATTGTCTCCAACTGCCCTTCATCACTGACATTGAAGATACTTTATGTATCTCTAGAAGTCCTAGTGATAAAATTGTCTCAAACTGCCCTTCAGCACTCACGTTGAAGATTGATTTATGTATGTCTAGAAGTCCTAGTGATAAATTGTCTCCAACTGCCCTTCAGCACTGACGTTGAAGATTGCTTTATGTATGTCTTGAAGTCCTAGTGATAAAATTGTCTCCAACTGCCCTTCAGCACTGACGTTGAAGATTGCTTTATGTATGTCTAGAAGTCCTAGTGATAAAATTGTCTCCAACTGCCCTTTATGACTGACATTGAAAATTACTTGATGTATGTCTAGAAGTCCTAGTGATAAAATTGTCTCCAACTGCCCTTCAGCACTGATGTTGAAGATTGCTTTATGTATTCTAGAAGTCCTAGTGATAAAATTGTCTCCAACTGTCCCTTATCACTGACATTGAAGATTACTTTATGTATGTCTAGAAGTCCTAGTGATGAAATTGTCTCCAACTGCCCTACCTCACCGACATTGAAAATTACTTTATGTATGTCTAGAAGTCCTAGTGATAAAATTGTCTCCAACTGCCCTTCAGCACTCACGTTGAAGATTGATTTATGTATGTCTAGAAGTCCTAGTGATAAAATTGGCTCCAACTCCCATTCAGCACTGATGTTGAAGATTGCTTTATGTATGTCTAGAAGTCCTAGTGATAAAATTGTCTCCAACTGCCCTTCATCACTGACATTGAAAATTACTTTATGTATGTCTAGAAGTCCTAGTGATAAAATTGTCTCCAACTCCCCTTCAGCACTGATGTTGAAGATTGCTTTATGTATGTCTAGAAGTCCTAGTGATAAAATTGGCTCCAACTGCCCTTCAGCACTGATGTTGAAGATTGCTTTATGTATGTCTAGAAGTCCTAGTGATAAAATTGTCTCCAACTGCCCTTCATCACTGACATTGAAAATTACTTGATGTATGTCTAGAAGTCCTAGTGATAAAATTGGCTCCAACTCCCCTTCAGCACTGATGTTGAAGATTGCTTTATGTATGTCTAGAAGTCCTAGTGATAAAATTCTCTCCAACTGCCCTTCAGCAGTGATGTTGAAGATTGGTTTATGTACGTCTAGAAATTCCAGTGATAAAATTTAAAATGATAGTTATAAAATTGAGTTTCAAAGGTGCTTACAGCTTGTTTTTTATTTTATTTTTTATTGGATTTTGTTAATTTTTTAGGTGCCATATAGTTTGTTTTTATTGTTGACTTAAAATCAAAGCCTAAATGGTGTTTTCCAATGTACCATGTGATTCCCAATAGCATGAGTGAGGAACTTTGATTCATTTGAATTTTGAAATGCTCATGCTGATGTTTTCTCATTAAAGGAATGCCATTCTGAGAATTTTGCAATATGGATGTTTAAAAAATATTCAGCGTATCATAACACAAATTTTATTTAGATGGTACATTGGTGAACCCCATTTGACCTAGTTATTTTATTTTAAATAATGCATATCATATTTAAAATTCATAATGAAATAAACAGAAATCATATTATTGATTGTTATAATATATACAAATATGAAATAAATCATCTTATTACAATCTGTTGATGTTCAGTTATTTTCATTATTCATTGCACTTGTAAAAATCAAAAATAGATGTACAATAATAGAAACAGTAGCAGTTATACAATCAGTTTGTTGTTATCATAAAAAATGAGACGTTAATCATAAAACAACTGACTGGATACAAGAGTTAAATATCATGTCAGAAATATAAAATGTTTGGTGTCCCAATGAGATGATAAAAATCACTTGGCATTCCAAATTTTATTTGTCGCTTAACTGTTAATATTTTTATGCCCCCCTTTCCATAATTACAAAAAATACTGTGAATTTAATTAATTTTAAGGGCTACAATTTTTGCAGTCTTTAATTTTTGTTGTGGGGTGTAATTTTTGCAGATTAATGTGAAATGATTACAAGCTCAAAACTATGAAACAGACTATAACTGTTAAAAACTATAATGCGTACAATAAGGAAACAGACTATTAATTTGCAGCTCCAACAAGGGGAATTGTCACAAGAGTTGCTCAGAGTGTATTTTCAGTGAGAATTGATGTCTGGAATTGGCTAATTAAAAACTTAACGCGTCTGAGCTGCATGCAACAGCGGAATTGATTACAAAAAAGATCAATAAAATGATGTATTATATAATGTTATATAATAAAAGAAAATGGATGGAAAGCAATAAATATATTCTTTTTCTATAAAATAAACAAAATAATAATAATAAAAATAAAACAAACTGTAGAGACAGTATTCTGTTTCTCTAGATTTATATTAGAATGGATTCAGTAGAACATTTCTGAATTGAACGTTTTAGTGATGTAATTATCATGAAGAAGTCAAATCTGCTACATCATAATTAGAGGATTTACAAGAATCCTTAAATCTGCAGTTTGCTAGTTTTTTGTTTTTTGTCCTACAATAATGAAGACAAACACATATAGATCATCATTACATTACAATGACGACTGAATATTAAATTAAATGTTTAAGACCAATTCATTTAAAATAGTAGATTCTCATCCAGGTTGTACAAAAATTTTGGGGCGGATGGGAGGGTTTTATTTTTATTAGTTTTTACAAAAACTAGCACTCTCACATGGTTGACATCTACATCGGCAATAGGGCCCTTTTTGTCTATATGGCCACTTAATAACTTATTGTACAGTGTCCTCCACTAACTGTTGAGTGTCTGCTATATTTGCCAGTAATTCTTTTGTACCACTGGCGAGACGCAAAATTTAGAAAACCCTGCTCTATCTGTAACATGTATGAAGCTACTTTCGATTTCAACCTTGCACTTCTGTTTTTTACGGGAGTGCTTAAAACCCTTTTCTGAAATGCCATGGACTTGACATAACTCTGGAACAGACTTTGAATACACCCAGGATGGGAAACGAAAATAAAATGACTTGGGACGGCACATTTTCGGTGAGGCAGGCGGGGATGAGAATCTACCAATTAAGTTGAACTGGCCTGAGTTATTTTTATTACAAATTGTGAGCACCTTGTTTTCTTTTCACTCACATTAATTACCAGAAGATTAGCCATTACTGAACGTTTTTGGTTACACCATAATATCACCTTACCCTGGCATGACTAACAAGCACAGATGAGAAGGATGAACTAGATGTCTGATCTTTCTGAAATGAGAACATTGATATCGTGATTAATAAAAGGGTCAGACAAATAGGTCAAACTTCTGCTATATCTGGTTTTTAGTTTTATTTTCTACTTTCACTGGTGTTTTGTAGCATGTCCAACTGACCCACAATGTGGTAAGTACAACTGCACTAATAACTCTTTGAACTACTAACCACAGAAACCTTTTTACAAGGTCAACTGTACACATAACTGTTTGAATCATTAACCACAGAAACTTTTTACAAGGTCAACTGTACACATAACTGCTTGAATCATTAACCACAGAAACCTTTATACAAGGTCAACTGTACACACAACTGTTTGAATCATTAACCACAGAAACTTTTTTACAAGGTCAACTGTACACATAACTGCTTGAATCATTAACCACAGAAATCTTTATGCAATGTCAACTGTACACATAACTGTTTGAATCATTAACCACAGAAATATTTATACAAGGTCAACTGTACACATAACTGTTTGAATCATTAACCACAGAAACCTTTTTACAAGGTCAACTGTACACATAACTGTTTGAATCATTAACCACAGAAACCATTATACATTGTCAACTGTACACATAACTGCTTGAATCATTAACCACAGAAACCTCTTTACAAGGTCAACTGTACACAAAACTGTTTGAATCATTAACCACAGAAATCTTTTTACAAGGTCAACTGTTCACATAATTGCTTGAATCTTTAACAACAGAAACCTTTTTACAAGGTCAACTGTACACATGTACACATAATTGCTTGAATCATTAACCACAGAAATCTTTCTACAAGGTCAACTATACACAAAACTTTGAATCATTAACCACAGAAACTTTTATACAAGGTCAACTGTACACATAACTGCTTGAATCATTAACCACAGAAACCTTTATACAAGGTCAACTGTACACATAACTGCTTGAATCCTGAAGCATTAACCACAAAAATCTTTTTACAAGGTCAACTGTTTACATAATTGCTTGAATCTTTAACGACAGAAACCTTTTTACAAGGTCAACTGTACACAAAACTGTTTTAATCATTAACCAAAGAAACCTTTTTACAAGACCAACTATACACAAAACTTTGAATCATTAACCACAGAAACTTTTATACAAGGTCAACTGTACACATAACTGCTTGAATTATTAACCATAAAAACCTTTTTTACAAGGTCAACTGTACACATAACTGCTTGAATCATTAACCACAGAAACCTTTATACAAGGCCAACTATACACAAAACTTTGAATCATTAACCACAGAAACCTTTATACAAGGTCAACTGTACTCAAAACTGTTTGAATCATTAACCACAGAAACCTTTATACAAGGTCAACTGTACACATAACTGCTTGAATCATTAACCACAGAAACCTTTATACAAGGTCAAATGTACACATAACTGTTTGAATCATTAACCATAGAAACCTTCAAACAAGGTCAACTGTTTACATAACTGTTTGAATCATTAACCACAGAAATATTTATACAAGGCCAACTATACACAAAACTTTGAATCATTAACCACAGAAACCTTTATACAAGGTCAACTGTACACAAAACTGTTTGAATCATTAACCACAGAAACCTTTATACAAGGTCAACTGTACACATAACTGCTTGAATCATTAACCACAGAAACCTTTATACAAGGTCAAATGTACACATAACTGTTTGAATCATTAACCATAGAAACCTTCAAACAAGGTCAACTGTTTACATAACTGTTTGAATCATTAACCACAGAAACCTTTAAACAAGGTCAACTATACACATAACCTTTAAATTATTAAAACATGTTGCTATAAATTATAAGCTTGACAGAGCTTTTGGCATATCATCAGTTAATGTATTGGTCAATTTTTAAGCTTGAATTTATTATAAATCTTCTGAATATATATATATATATATATATCTATATATATATATATATATATATATATATATATATATATATATATATATATATATATATGTTGTTGATAATAATTACATATCGCTATATAGAAATCAAGCAATTTTTATTTTATTTATGTAATATTGTTTTTTCATCACTGATGTTGAAAATTGCTTAATGTTGATTGAGAAATCCCTGTGATAAAATTGTCTCCAACTGCCCTTCATCACTGACATTGAAGATTGATTTATGTATGTCTAGAAGTCCCAGTGATAAAATTGTCTCCAACTGTCCTTCATCACTGACATTGAAGATTGCTTTATGTATGTCTAGAAGTCCTAGTGATAAAATTGTCTCAAACTGCCCTTCAGCACTCTCGTTGAAGATTGATTTATGTATGTCTAGAAGTCCCAGTGATAAAATTGTCTCCAACTGTCCTTCATCACTGACATTGAAGATTGCTTTATGTATGTCTAGAAGTCCTAGTGATAAAATTGTCTCCAACTGCCCTTCAGCACTGATGTTGAAGATTGCTTTATGTATGTCTAGAAGTCCTAGTGATAAAATTGTCTCCAACTGCCCTTCATCACTGACATTGAAAATTACTTTATTTATGTCTGGAAGTCCTAGTGATAAAATTGGCTCCAACTCCCATTCAGCACTGATGTTGAAAATTGCTTTATGTATGTCTAGAAGTCCTAGTGATAAAATTGTCTCCAACTGTCCTTCATCACTGACATTGAAGATAACTTGATGTATGTCTAGAAGTCCTAGTGATAAAATTCTGTCCAACTGCCCTTCAGCAGTGACGTTGAAATTACTTTATGTATGTCTAGAAGTCCTAGTGATAAAATTGTCTCCAACTGCCCTTCAGCACTGATGTTGAAGATTGCTTTATGTATGTCTAGAAGTCCTAGTGATAAAATTGTCTCCAACTGCCCTTCATCACTGACATTGAAAATTACTTTATGTATATCTAGAAGTCCTAGTGATAAAATTGGCTCCAACTCCCATTCAGCACTGATGTTGAAAATTGCTTTATGTATGTCTAGAAGTCCTAGTGATAAAATTGTCTCCAACTGTCCTTCATCACTGACATTGAAGATAACTTGATGTATGTCTAGAAGTCCTAGTGATAAAATTCTCTCCAACTGCCCTTCAGCAGTGACGTTGAAGATTACTTTATGTATGTCTAGAAGTCCTAGTGATAAAATTGTCTCCAACTGTCCTTCAGCACTGATGTTGAAGATAACTTGATGTATGTCTAGAAGTCCTAGTGATAAAATTCTCTCCAACTGCCCTTCAGCAGTGACGTTGAAGATTACTTTATGTATGTCTAGAAGTCCTAGTGATAAAATTCTCTCCAACTGCCCTTCAGCAGTGACGTTGAAGATTGCTTTATGTATGTCTAGAAGTCCCAGTGATAAAATTGTCTCCAACTGTCCTTCATCACTGGTGTTGAAGATTGCTTTATGTACGTCTAGAAATTCCAGTGATAAAATTTTAAATGATAGTTAAAATTGAGTTTCAAAGGTGCTTACAGCTTGTTTTTTTTTTTTATTTTTTATTGGATTTTGTTAATTTTTTAGGTGCCATATAGTTTGTTTTTATTGTTGACTTAAAAATCAAAGCCTAAATGGTGTTTTCCAATGTACCATGTGATTCCCAATAGCATGAGTGATGAACTTTGATTCATTTGAATTTTGAAATGCTCATGCTGATGTTTTCTCATTAAAGGAATGCCATTCTGAGAATTTTGCAATATGGATGTTTAAAAAATATTCAGCGTATCATAACACAAATTTTATTTAGATGGTACATTGGTGAACCCCATTAGACCTAGTTATTTTATTTTAAATAATGCATATCATATTTAAAATTTATAATGAAATAAACAGAAATCATATTATTGATTGTTATAATATATACAAATATGAAATAAATCATCTTATTACAATCTGTTGATGTTCAGTTATTTTCATTATTCTCTGCACTTGTAAAAATCAAAAATAGATGTACAATAATAGGAACAGTAGAAGTTATACAAACGTTTGTTGTACAATAATAGGAACAGTAGCAGTTATACAATCAGGCCCCAGTTTCACAATCGTTTCTTAACTAAGATTTTTCTTAACTTAAATCTGGCAAATTTGAAATCTTATTAATTTTGTTCATTATTGAGATATTTAGTAATGTAAAGTGTCATTTTGAAGAACACTTCAAGCTTGTAACATCTGCATTTAGTTTTATCGCAAATGTTTATTTGTAATTCAAATAGAGATTGCTAAAGTTTGCTAAATTTAAGTTAAGGAAAATCTTCGTTAAGGAATGATTGTGAAACCGGGGCCAGTTTGTTGTACAATAATAGGAACAGTAGCAGTTATACAATCAGTTTGTTGTACAATAATAGGAACAGTAGCAGTTATACAATCAGTTTGTTGTACAATAATAGGAACAGTAGCAGTTATACAATCAGTTTGTTGTACAATAATAGCAACAGTAGCAGTTATACAATCAGTTTGTTGTACAATAATAGCAACAGTAGCAGTTATACAATCAGTTTGTTGTACAATAATAGCAACAGTAGCAGTTATACAATCAGTTTGTTGTACAATAATAGCAACAGTAGCAGTTATACAATCAGTTTGTTGTACAATAATAGCAACAGTAGCAGTTATAAAATCAGTTTGTTGTACAATAATAGCAACAGTAGCAGTTATACAATCAGTTTGTTGTACAATAATAGCAACAGTAGCAGTTATAAAATCAGTTTGTTGTACAATAATAGCAACAGTAGCAGTTATACAATCAGTTTGTTGTACAATAATAGCAACAGTAGCAGTTATACAATCAGTTTGTTGTACAATAATAGCAACAGTAGCAGTTATACAATCAGTTTGTTGTTATCATAAAAAATGAGACGTTAATCATAAAACAACTGACTGGATACAACAGTTAAATATCATGTCAGAAATATAAAATGTTTGGTGTCCCAATGAGATGATAAAAATCACTTGGCATTCCAAATTTTATTTGTCGCTTAACTGTTAATATTTTTATGCCCCCCTTTCCATAATTACAAAAAATACTGTTAATTTAATTAATTTTAAGGGCTTCAATTTTTGCAGTCTTTAATTTTTGTTGTGGGGTGTAATTTTTGCAGATTAATGTGAAATGATTACAAGCTCAAAACTATGAAACAGACTATAACTGTTAAAAACTATAATGCGTACAATAAGGAAACAGACTATTAATTTGCAGCTGCAACAAGGGGAATTGTCACAAGAGTTGCTCAGAGTGTATTTTCAGTGAGAACTGATGTCTGGAATTGGCTAATTAAAAACTTAACGCGTCAGAGCTGCTTGGAACAGCGGAATTGATTACAAAAAAGATCAATAAAATGATGTATTATATAATGTTATATAATAAAAGAAAATGGATGGAAAGCAATAAATATATTCTTTTTCTATAAAATAAACAAAATAATAATAATAAAAATAAAACAAACTGTAGAGACAGTATTCTGTTTCTCTAGATTTATATTAGAATGGATTCAGTAGAACATTTCTGAATTGAACGTTTTAGTGATGTAATTATCATGAAGAAGTCAAATCTGCTACATCATAATTAGAGGATTTACAAGAATCCTTAAATCTGCAGTTTGCTAGTTTTTTGTTTTTTGTCCTACAATAATGAAGACAAACACATATAGATCATCATTACATTACAATGACGACTGAATATTAAATTAAATGTTTAAGACCAATTCATTTAAAATAGTAGATTCTCATCCAGGTTGTACAAAAATTTTGGGGCGGATGGGAGGGTTTTATTTTTATTAGTTTTTACAAAAACTAGCACTCTCACATGGTTGACATCTACATCGGCAATAGGGCCCTTTTTGTCTATATGGCCACTTAATAACTTATTGTACAGTGTCCTCCACTAACTGTTGAGTGTCTGCTATATTTGCCAGTAATTCTTTTGTACCACTGGCGAGACGCAAAATTTAGAAAACCCTGCTCTATCTGTAACATGTATGAAGCTACTTTCGATTTCAACCTTGCACTTCTGTTTTTTACGGGAGTGCTTAAAACCCTTTTCTGAAATGCCATGGACTTGACATAACTCTGGAACAGACTTTGAATACACCCAGGATGGGAAACGAAAATAAAATGACTTGGGACGGCACATTTTTGGTGAGGCAGGCGGGGATGAGAATCTACCAATTAAGTTGAACTGGCCTGAGTTATTTTTATTACAAATTGTGAGCACCTTGTTTTCTTTTCACTCGCATTAATTACCAGAAGATTAGCCATTACTGAACGTTTTTGGTTACACCATAATATCACCTTACCCTGGCATGACTAACAAGCACAGATGAGAAGGATGAACTAGATGTCTGATCTTTCTGAAATGAGAACATTGATATCGTGATTAATAAAAGGGTCAGACAAATAGGTCAAACTTCTGCTATATCTGGTTTTTAGTTTTATTTTCTACTTTCACTGGTGTTTTGTAGCATGTCCAACTGACCCACAATGTGGTAAGTACAACTGCACTAATAACTCTTTGAACTACTAACCACAGAAACCTTTTTACAAGGTCAACTGTACATATAACTGTTTGAATCATTAACCACAGAAACCTTTTTACAAGGTCAACTGTACACAAAACTATTTGAATCATTAACCATAGAAATCTTTATACAAGGTCAACTGTACACATAACTGTTTGAATCATTAACCACAGAAATATTTATACAAGGTCAACTGTACACATAACTGTTTGAATCATTATCCACAGAAACTTTTACACAAGGTCAACTGTACACATAACTGTTTGAATCATTAACCACAGAAACGTTTTTACAAGGTCAGCTGCACACATAACTGTTTGAATCATTAACCACAGAAATATTTATACAAGGTCAAATGTACACATAACTCTTTGAATCATAAACCACAGAAACCTTTACACAAGGTCAACTGTACACATAACTGTTTGAATCATTAACCACAGAAACCTTTACACAAGATCAACTGTACACATAACTGTTTGAATCATTAACCACAGAAACCTTTATACAAGGTAAACTGTACACATAACTGTTTGAATCATTAACCACAGAAACCTTTATACAAGGTCAACTGTACACATAACTGTTTGAATCATTAACCACAGAAACCTTTATACAAGATCAACTGTACACATAACTGTTTGAATCATTATCCACAGAAACCTTTATACAAGGGCAACTGTACACATAACTGTTTGAATCATTAACCACAGAAACCTTTATACAAGGTCAACTGTACACATAACTGTTTGAATCATTAACCACAGAAACCTTTACACAAGATCAACTGTACACATAACTGTTTGAATCATTAACCACAGAAACCTTTATACAAGGTAAACTGTACACATAACTGTTTGAATCATTAACCACAGAAACCTTTATACAAGGTCAACTGTACACATAACTGTTTGAATCATTAACCACAGAAACCTTTATACAAGGTCAACTGTACACATAACTGTTTGAATCATTAACCACAGAAACCTTTATACAAGGTAAACTGTACACATAACTGTTTGAATCATTAACCACAGAAACCTTTATACAAGATCAACTGTACACATAACTGTTTGAATCATTATCCACAGAAACCTTTACACAAGGTCAACTGTACACATAACTGTTTGAATCATTAACCACAGAAACCTTTACACAAGATCAACTGTACACATAACTGTTTGAATCATTAACCACAGAAACCTTTACACAAGGTCAACTGTACACATAACTGTTTGAATCATTAACCACAGAAACCTTTATACAAGGTCAACTGTACACATAACTGTTTGAATCATTATCCACAGAAACCTTTATACAAGGGCAACTGTACACATAACTGTTTGAATCATTAACCACAGAAACCTTTATACAAGGTCAACTGTACACATAACTGTTTGAATCATTAACCACAGAAACCTTTACACAAGATCAACTGTACACATAACTGTTTGAATCATTAACCACAGAAACCTTTATACAAGGTAAACTGTACACATAACTGTTTGAATCATTAACCACAGAAACCTTTATACAAGGTCAACTGTACACATAACTGTTTGAATCATTAACCACAGAAACATTTATACAAGGTCAACTGTACACATAACTGTTTGAATCATTAACCACAGAAACCTTTATACAAGGTCAACTGTACACATAACGTTTTAGTTATTAAAACATGTTGCTATAAATTATAAGCTTGACAGAGCTTTTGGCATATTATTTAATGTTTTGGTCAATTTTTAAGCTTGAATCTTTTATAAATCTTTAGAATATATATTTAAAGGTATGGTGAATATCTTTTGACTCTCATCCTGCAACATTTCTTGGTCCTGGTCCCAGTTTCACAATCATTTCTTAACTAAGATTTATACAATGATTGTGAAACTGGGGGCTTGTTCCACAGTAATTCCTTAACTAAGATTTTCCATAACTTAAATCAGCAAATCAAATTTTGGAGATTTTTTTTTAATTACAAATAAACATTTTGGAAATAATATTTCAAATTTTTCTACAAGACTGGTTATCAGAAGGATGCAATCTTAATATTTAATGACTTTTGGTCAGGTGTCAATTTGTCCAAAAAAAAAAAATGAAAAGAATTTTTTTTAAAAATTGAAATATATATATATTTATAAATATATATATAAATATACGATTGTCAACAATTTAGAACAAAACACAAAAACATCATCATTAAATATTTTTATCTAGTTAATTAACAATCACAGCCAGGCATCCCCATCCACCCCTTGTTAAAGGTCTGGATAATCTAAACATGATGATGATGATGACTGACTCTCATATTTTTGACAACTTGTGTTTTTTACACAAATAAAATGTCAGATGAGTGTTACAAGACTTAAAATAATTGTCTCATGTTTCTTTCTAATGTTTTTACTGATATCTGTGATTGTTGTACCTCTTATTCCAATTCTGTACTTGTACTAACAAAAATTTGATCAAATGTTATTTTTGTTTTTGTTTTTGTATTTTGTTGTTGTTTTTTTATTTTACTCAAATTTTAAGACATACTCAGCTTAAGCATATAAAGTAGTTTTCTTTTTTGACTAATTTTAATTGTTTTGGTTGGATTTTACCATATATATTTATATATATACCATTTTACAATATATACAATGTATATTCACTGGTATATTTAATTTATATTATCTAAATAATAATATATATATACCTGCACAATATACAGAGGTTCTACAATACATTTGATGTGCAGATATACCACACTGTTTTTTTCTGCCATTTCTTCTGTCACATGGTAATACTTTAAAATAGTTGTCACAAATCACAAATTCTTTGAAACCTGAATTTAAAGTGTATTATTGCAATACAAAATGTTATGCATCTGTGGAAACAAAGCTTGGAATAATGACTGCATGTCCTTAGATATCTTCTGTTTACATGGCAACCATAAATCATACTGAGTGTATGTCCTTAGATATCTTCTGTTGACATGGCAACCATAAAACATACTGATGTTTGTCATTAGATATCTTCTGTTGACATTGCAACCATAAATCATACTGATTGTTTGACCTTAGATATCTTCTGTTGACATGGCAACCATAAATCATACTGATTGTTTGTCCTTAGATACCTTCTGTTGACATGGCAACCATAAATCATACTGAGTGTATGTCTTATATATCTTCTGTTGACATGGCAACCATAAATCATATATTGATTGTATGTCCTTAGATGTCTTCTGTTGACATGGCAACTATGATTATATCTTCTATGATACAAAAGAAATGGATAACAGACAACAAAGGTTAACATTTGGCATTGATAAACAAAAATGATTTTTGAAGGTCAAACTGTTCTGACCATTAATATGAATCCTGATTAAACACTTGTGATTTAAACTTTTTTTTCATTTTTTTTATTTGCAGATTACAACTGGCATATTCTTATTGGATGGGTTATTGGAATCTTTATAATTCCGATTGCTGGGTTTGTCTTTTTCATGTTTCAATTCGTATGAAAAAACATTCTGGTGGATCTAACAAAAGTAAGTTATAATCTTGTGTAACCTGTAAAATCACGATGGTTTTGTTCAAAATTTAGTTTCAAAATTTATACAGCATCATGCCAAAAGTATCTGCAGTTTTCAAGATAGCAGTTTAAATGAAACAACATAACCACTTTTTAAAAGTGAATTAAAGATTGAAATAAAATATGTACTCACCTAATACTTTGGCAAATGTCCTTTTGCATTTATCACTTCTAGTAGCCGGCGGGGAATAGATTGATATAAACTTTGAATGTAGTTAGCGGAAAAGGAAGTCCAAGTACCCAAATACCAATGATGGCAGTAAATAGCTCTTCAGTAGTAGAAGTTTCTCTAGCCTGTATATGTAACTCTCTTTTGATGCCATAAATTTTCGATAATATTAATTTCTGGGGACTGGGCTGGCCACACAATAGTTGGAATGTTATTTTGCTGTTTGTATTCTGTAGTTATACGGGCCCGGTGAACGGGGGCATTATCATCCTTAAACCGATATGTTTGGTTACTAAAATGATGGGCAATAATTGGCCACAGATGATAATCAAGTATATTAATACTTTTGAACATTTATGTTTCATGTAACAATACACGAAGTTCCGACACCATAGTTGATACATCCCCAAACCATCAAAGGGACCTTTTGCATCCTAAAGGGCATCTACACTGGTAGATTCTGATATTTTCATCGTATCAACCAAATGTAAAGTTTTATGGCCCTATATCTTTAAATCTATGATAATTTTTTTTCACACCATCTGACAGAATAATTCTGTTGATTTTCTACCCATTTTGCCAGTACAAAGTTTACATTGGAATTTCCCTTTGCAGATGACCTACTTTCCCCATGACATCATTTATTTACCATAGAAACTAGCTACTAATAGATTTTCAAGTACATTTTCTACTTTGCGATTACCCTCTTAAACATATGAGACGGTTTCGATAACATAGCCATTACGGACAAATTGTGAATACTTTTGGCACAACACTGTACTTAATGAAAAGACAAACTTATGAGGTCAATAAAAAGTTCAAACAAAATCCACTATTACTTAGTGTTGCTAGGGGTCATCTAGCTGCTGACTATGGACAATAAATATTCTTACAGTAACTAAAAATATTATAGATAATAAAAAAATGAAAATCTCCAATAAAAAAATGATAAGTTTGTTTTAGTGTTTTGTTCTGTTTGAATCTGTTAAAAACATTTTAATATCAATAATTAAAATATTAAAATAATTATCGTATTTCACCACTCTGTGTGTGTGTGTGTGTGTGTGTGTGTGTGTGTGTGTGTTTACATGCTTGCATGTATGTGTGCATGTGTGTGTGTGTGTTTACGTGCTTGCATGTATGCGTGCATGTGTGTGTGTGTGTGTGTGTGTGTGTGTTTGTGTGATCCATGTTGGACATTTTGTTTATCCCACATTTTGTTTATCCCATGTTACATATTTCAGTCTTGTCTTCTGGTAATGACAAGCTACACATGTCTGATTCATAAATTTAACTCATTTTTCAAGAAAAAAAACAAAGAAAAAAATGTGAATTTTGCGCTTAGGATGAGAGATAAAGAACCAAACATCTCCTATTATGTAAGACAGAGAAATCTGTATTGTCATTAGATTATACATTTAACTCAATTTATCAAGTTAAAGAATTTCAGGTGATAAAAATGGAAATAGTGTAATTTGTACAATTAGGAATAGGAGAAAAATGATTAATTATCACTTACTGTGTGTGATAAAAATGGAAATAGTGTGATTTGTACAATTAGGAATAGGAGAAAAATGATCAATTATCGCTTACTGTGTGTGATAAAAATAGAAATAGTGTGATTTGTACAATTAGGAATAGGAGAAAAATGATTAATTATCACTTACTGTGTGTGATAAAAATGGAAATAGTGTGATTTGTACAATTAGGAATAGGAGAAAAATGATTAATTATCACTTACTGTGTGTGATAAAAATGGAAATAGTGTGATTTGTACAATTAGGAATAGGAGAAAAATGATCAATTATCACTTACTGTGTGTGTTAAAAATGGAAATAGTGTGATTTGTACAATTAGGAATAGGAGAAAAATGATCAATTATCGCTTACTGTGTGTGATAAAAATGGAAATAGTGTGATTTGTACAATTAGGAATAGGAGAAAAATGATCAATTATCACTTACTGTGTGATAAAAATGGAATTAGTGTGATTTGTACAATTAGGAATAGGAGAAAAATGATCAATTATCACTTACTATGTGTGATAAAAATGGAAATAGTGTGATTTGTACAATTAGGAATAGGAGAAAAATGATTAATTATCACTTACTGTGTGTGATAAAAATGGAAATAGTGTGATTTGTACAATTAGGAATAGGAGAAAAATGATCAATTATCGCTTACTGTGTGTGATAAAAATGGAAATAGTGTGATTTGTACAATTAGGAATAGGAGAAAAATGATAAATTATCACTTACTGTGTGATAAAAATGGAAATAGTGTGATTTTTACAATTAGGAATAGGAGAAAAATGATCAATTATCGCTTACTGTGTGTGATAAAAATGGAAATAGTGTGATTTGTACAATTAGGAATAGGAGAAAAATGATCAATTATCGCTTACTGTGTGTGATAAAAAAAATCCCAATGCTAGGTCTGAATTAACTAAAGTATCCTGAACTCAATAGTCAGTACTTTGTGCTGACAGAAAATATACCATGTAGCAAAAATTTCAGCTGTCTTGATTTTTAAAACATCTAGAACAAGGTCTGTTCCCTCATGCAAAACATTCCTTAGCTGAATTTGGATTCATTTAAAGTTTTGAACTTTGGATTTTCAGCTCACCTAAGCTGAAAGCCAAATTTAATGAAACTTGGGTAGCATCATACCTAGGTGAAGGCCTTTCAGATTTGCACAAATGAAGGGGTTAATGTCCCCCATAGGCCCCATAAGAGGGGAAATAGTGAAAAACTTTATAAATCTTAATATACAAGAGACGTATAATTAGTTGTTTCATTTATAATATTCTTAGGTCATCTAGTTTCAGATTTGCACAAATGGTAGCCATGGGGCTCAAAATGGGGAAAAGGCAATGCACTTAATGGAGAACTTGTTAAAAAATTATATATTTGTCAAAAGATCTTGAAAACTATTAACTTTTTGTATAGATATGTATATTAGAACATTGTTGGTATTGATACATTGGTCATTTAGTATATTGTTCAAGGTCATGCATTCAAAAGTCAATGTCATAGTTGCATAAGAAGAAAACTATTAACTTTTTGTATAGACATGTATATTGCAATATTTTAGGTATTGATTAGACTATCATTTTGATATATTGTTCAAGGTTATACATTCAAAGGTCAAGGTTATAGCTGCAGAACGATAATGATTTAGAAATTATTCATTGTACTGTAGTTACAACGTGCATATTAGCTACTTATTTAATTTTCAACTGTTTGGCTTATGTTTTTTAACTATCAACCTTTTTGTCCCCTAGTGTCACTGATGAGGAATGAGTTTCAGAAATGTGCACATATTAAACAGAAAAATTAAACAAGTACTATTGTTAAACATTTACATAGGATTAGGGTACAGTACTGGTTTTGAACATAAACTATAAGACCTCAGTCAGGGTAAGAAGAAGTGATATTGTTAAAGATTTTCAAACTTGTCTTTGTTACAGAGTGTGATGGGAAGTCCAAAGAATGTAAAATCCTGGTTGGAGTCGGGCTAGGAGTAGCAGTTGGTCTGTCTCTGATCATTTGTATCATCATAGCAACGCAAGTTTGTTTGTCAAAAATGGGCACTGCTCTCGGGATCGGTATCGGAGTTTCCTTTGGCATAATGTTTATATCCGTCGTCATTATAGCCATTATATTTTTCACCTGCATGAAAGGTAAGAACTTGTTTATTTATCAACTCTAATACAGGATACTTACTAACAACACTGTTATATTATATTGTTGTCAATGAAGTCTAATATATTATAATGATACAGAAATATGTAAAACATTTTGAGATGCTTTGCTAGTACATTTTAATTAATGTCATATGAGTTTTGGACGAGTTACACAAATTGAAATCTGGCTTATAGTATGGTAAATGTCAGGCAGATAGGCTAGTGGAAAATAGGGTCGTTATAGTATGGTAAATGTCAGGCACATAGACTAGTGGAAAATAGGGTCCAAATTTTCTGTAATCAACTCTCACTGTTTTTATACAAGAAGCTAAAGACTTTTACAAGTTAATAAAGAAATTGTGCTTTGGACTTTATGGAACTCTTTTATTGGACTTCTGAACACACATTGTTTTAATTAATGTTTAAAACAGAAAAATCCTTATTTTGTAAAATCAACTGAAGACTTCAAAGCTTGAGATACTGCTTCTTAGCCTTGGGTTTTGTATGATAGGACAGAGTATTGACTGGTTCACTTAGTGTCGATATACGTCAAGGTGAGTGGTTTGTTTGTCCGTGATTTACTGACTCTGTCATCTAGCACATAAAAATTGCCCAGAGTGCACGCTGGTATCATAAGCCATTGGCAGATCATAAAGGAATTTGCACATAACACACACACACACACACACACACACACACACACACACATTTGCTCTTAAATCTGTGATTTTACTACCCAGTAGCTAAAAAACAATTGCTGATGCAGCATCACACAACATTAGAAAAAAACTTACCATGGTGTACATTTAAAAAGCTTATTTGTCGAATTCTTAATTGCTTTGAACTTTGACCTTTTTAAATTAACATCATGTGAGGTGGCATTTCTATGTTTTCTAAAACTGCTATCAAATACGGGTTAGCCAGCATACTGTGTTATCAGTACCTCATTACATTTGTGTGAAATAAACTGGAAAATGTTTACAAATTCCAAGAATTAACCTTAGGTTTAAGGTTACAAATGTTATGGGGCACCTGACATAGTACTCTGGTGAAGCCCATAATGTTAGAACTGATATTGGTATCAGTTAATTTGGTTCCTTTCTGTAGATAAATTGGCCGTGGATGGAGATGATCAACAGTCAGAAACAAAGACTAATGGAGAAAAACAAACTCTGAAAGCTTCACAAAATACTTAAATAGTTAAATCAAAGAGGCAGTTCTAAGCTTCCATTTTATGACAGCTTGTTATAAAGTGATACATCTCCCCACCCCTCCCCTCCCGTTATTCTTGACAGGGGCAGCAAAAATTACACACACACACACACACACACACACACACACACACACACACACTAATATCTTTGTTTTAAAGGGATAATAGTTCTTGTCTTTATATATATGATAACAATGTTATATATATATTCCACATTCAAATAGATAAATGATAATAATAAAATCAAAATAAGATCAATGCAAGATTGTATGTTTGTAATTTTTTCTCTCCATTTATAAAGGACAATAAAAAAAAACCAAAACAAAAAAAAAAAAAACAAAAAACAAACAAAAAAAAAAAAAAGAAAACAAACAAAGAAATTTTTGATGAAGTTGAAAAAAAATTTCTTGACATTATTGGAGTTAAACTTTAATGTAATCATTGGTAAAATGTTTAACAGCTAAGTACAAAATTGAATTCTTAATCTACTCTTTATGTGATGATTTCATTTTTCAAATATAGAAAAAGTTCTAATTATCTGTAAATTTAAGTGAATCTAGATGTGATCACATGACCTTTACATGATCACATGACCTTTAAGTGATCACTTGGCATGTACATGATCACATGACCTTTACAAGAGTTTTTTTATCATTCTGTTATAACACAGTGGAAGTCAAATTATACAGATTTTTAGCTTATTTTTAGAGTTAAGGTTCTGGATATGTTTATTTAAATTTTATACATCACCAATCTGTTAACTTGTGTACTTTGGACCATGCTTTGCATGAGATGTTATATGCCTGTTGTCTGATGTGTATAGATCTCGGTTAATTTATCACGACTCTCATATATGTCTAACTTGAGTACATGTTACATTAGATAATGACAGATTTAAAAACAGCTTCAATATAATTTCTGTGACATTCCTAGCCAGGCATCTGCAGATGTGAATGACATGAAATGATTTTAAGATATTTCTGTTATCATGTATCCATCTTCTGATTTGATCTGATATATATATATAGAGAGAGAGAGGAGAGAAAGAGAGAGTTATGAAGCTGAGAACATGTGTATAAGGGCTGCATATATCATATAGTTATGGAGAAAGTGTATATACAATTTTTTCTCTCTCATCTATTCTCCTGATTTTTTTTCTACTTTCTGTCTTTTCATCAATGTAAGTATTGATCAACATGTGTGTACAGTTCATTTATAATGCCCAGTAATGTTTTCATTTTTTTAATTTTTCCAGGAAAATCATAACAACAACCCAGATGTGTGTATAATTGTACCTTATATAAATTCATTATTTACTTCTTCGTTCTACTGCAGGATAATTAGGATAATTATCTCCTTTTGCATGCAAATTTTTATTAAATTTTAAAAACAAGTCATATTTATTGCTAGCTAGATCATACCCTGTCTAAGGCTTAAAGTACATGTTCATCTCGATACTTCAGTACTTCAGTACTTTGATTAATGTCTAAACCCTGATATAAATAAACATGCATGTTTCAATTGTATATATACCATCTATAATACAAGGTTTCCCTCGGTCTTGTTTGTAATTTATCAGTCAGTGATCTTTGTTTAACATTTGATATTGATAGTTTTAATTAATAAAAAAATGTGGACAATTATCATTGTCGTTGAATTTGTTTCTTGGTCATAAAATCAAGATCAGATAATTCAATTATAACTACAGAGTAAATTATTGTCCATTTATTGAAATAATTATTGAAATAATGACACTTAATGATTGAATTTTTGAATTTCTTATTCTATAAATAAGCAGCAGAAATGTTATGGCTTCCACCTGTATAGTTAGAGGTGAAAATAATATGACAATTCTGCATGGAGACTTTAATTGAAATTCTTATATAATTAATTTACTTAATTGATTATAAACAGAAGAAATATCCAGAATAACCGCTTCGTAATAAAATGATATGTAAACATTTACTTAAAGTATATCATTAGCTGACCATAGGTCATGTGAGCTTACAGCATAGGGTGGTGTGTGTGTGTGTGTGTAATTACAGTTATTGTCTTTTGTACTTTGCAAATAATTTTCGGCATAGGTGAGCATTTAAAGGCCCATGAGCCTCTTGTTAACATTTATACATGTACTATCTAGTCTGAGATGTCCTTTACATTGTATTGTGTTGCATTATTATTGCATGTAGTTGTTGGTTATGGTGATGTAATCACAGCTGTCTTCTGGCTTTTCTTGTTCCTTGTTATCCTTCTCTTTGGTTGTTGGTAATTATGATTTAACCATTTTATCTGGCTTGTCTTGTTCTTTGTTAATTTTGTTGCCTCTTGTCCTTGGCTTGTTTCGTCTTTTGTTCTGACAGTGTTTTGTTGGGCCTTGGCTTGTTTCGTCTTTTCTTCTGACAATGTTTCGTTGGTCGTTGACTTTTACTCAGATATGTAATTATGATCATTAGGAGTATAATGTTGATATAAAGTGTTTACCAGTTTTTTTGCTTTTTTTACATTGATTGGAATTACTGTTCTTATATATAATGTATTATATTATTTAATTTTTAATTAGTGATTGTGTTCGTATAAGTTATCAGGGGTGTAGCTAGGTGTAGTTCTAACTTTTTTTTGATGAAAATTTTTAAATTATTGTCTAATCATTTTTAGCTCAACTGGCTATAGCCAGCTGAGCTTATGGCATGGTTTTGCGTACGTCCGTGCGTCCGTGCGTGCGTGCGTAAACTTTAATCTTCTCCTCTGAAACCACTGGGCCAATTGGAACCAAATTTGGTGTGGAAGGTCCCTAGGTGGGGAAGACCAAAGTTTGTACCAGGCGACCCCGCCCGACATCCAAGATGGCCGCTTTACTATAAATAGCAAAAACACATAAATAGCCATTGCTGAGTCATTTTTTAACCATTTTTGTTCAAATTTGAAATGTAGAGAGTAGATAGCGGGGCATTCAACATATGTAACGGGTTTTTATGAGAAATTTTTCGTTGACCCGATTTTTACGAATTATGCAAATGAGGTTTAATATTTAATCAATTCTTTGAAAATCTTCTCCTCTGAAACCACTGGGCCAATTGGAACCAAATTTGGTGTGGAAGGTCCCTAGGTGGGGTAGACTAAAGTTTGTACCAGGCGACCCCGCCCGACATCCAAGATGGCCGCTGTTACTATAAATAGCAAAAACACATAAATAGCCATTGCTGAGTCATTTTTTAACCATTTTTGTTCAAATTTGAAATGTAGAGAGTAGATAGCGGGGCATTCAACATATGTAACAGGTTTTTATGAGAAATTTTTCATTGACCCGATTTTTACGAATTATGCAAATGAGGTTTAATATTTAATCAATTCTTTGAAAATCTTCTCCTCTGAAACCACTGGGCCAATTGGAACCAAATTTGGTATGGAAGGTCCCTAGGTGGGGTAGACTAAAGTTTGTACCAGGCGACCCCGCCCGACATCCAAGATGGCCGCTGTTACTATAAATAGCAAAAACACATAAATAGCCATTGCCGAGTCATTTTTTAAACGTTTTTGTTCAAATTTGAAATGTAGAGAGTAGATAGCGGGGCATTCAACATATGTTACGGGTTTTTATGAGAAATTTTTCGTTGACCCGATTTTTACAAATTATGCAAATGAGGTTTAATATTTAATCAATTCTTTGAAAATCTTCTCCTCTGAAACCACTGGGCCAATTGGAACCAAATTTGGTGTGGAAGGTCCCTAGGTTGGGTAGACCAAAGTTTGTACCAGGCGACCCCGCCCGACATCCAAGATGGCCGCTGTTACTATAAATAGCAAAAACACATAAATAGCCATTGCCGAGTCATTTTTTAACCGTTTTTGTTCAAATTTGAAATGTAGAGAGTAGATAGCGGGGCTTTCAACATATGTAACGGGTTTTTATGAGAAATTTTTCATTGACCCAATTTTTACGAATTATGCAAATGAGGTTTAATATTTAATCAATTCTTTGAAAATCTTCTCCTCTGAAACCACTGGGCCAATTGGAACCAAATTTGGTGTGGAAGGTCCCTAGGTGGGGTAGACCAAAGTTTTTACCAGGTGACCCTGCCAGACATCCAAGATGGCCGCTGTTACTATAAATAGCAAAAACCCACAAAGAGCCATTTCTGAGTCATTTTTTAACCGTTTTTGTTCAAATTTGAAATGTAGAGAGTAGATAGCGGGGCATTCAACTTTAAAGGGTTTTTATGAGAACTTTTTCGTTGACCCAATTCTCAAAAATTATGCTTAAGGTGTAATATTTAGTGAAATCTTTGAAAATCTTCTCCTCTGAAACCACTGGGCCAATTGGAATGAAATATTGTGTGGAAGGTCCAAATGTCAGCCTGACTAAAGGTGGTACCAGGCAACCCGGCCTGACATCCAAGATGGCCTTCATAACTAAAAATAGAAAAAAAAAAGACCATTGTTGATCTTTTTTTCCACCAATTGAGCTCAAATTTTAAATATAGAAAGTATACTGTATGGGATTCAAAATATATAATATTCTTTCTGAGAAAATTTTTATTGACCCAATTTTCAAGAAATATGCAAATTAGGTGTAATATTTAGTAAAAATCTTTTCCTCTAAAATCACTGGGCAAATTGGAACCAAACTTCCTGTGGAAGGTTCCTACATCTGCCTAAAAAAAGTTTGAACCAGTCTGAGATGCCTGTTGTTACTAGATATATATATATATATATATATATATATATATATATATATATATATATATATATATATATATATATATATATATATATATATATATAGCCATTGTGGATCCATTCTAAGCTCAACTGGCTAAACCTAGCTGAGTTTATGGCATAGTGAAGCATGCCTGCATGTGTGTGTTGCAAAGTAGGCTTCATTGAAGCAAAAATGGTCATAAGCTAAATTTAATATCCCATCTTAAGCTGATGAACCAATTATGATAACCACATCACATTGTCTTAAAGGCACCACAGTGGCTGTGTGGTCTTAAACATTCGATGTTACAAATCACAGCACCTTTCACCCCTGACATTGTGCATTAATGCCAAGTGGGCTAGCACTTCATCTTTGAAAGTTTGTCAGTTAACTTGCTGCTTGGTCGTGGTTTTCTCCTATAATCCAGTATCCTCCATCATTTCCAAAATTGACAGTCTCCATATAAGTGAAATATTCTTGAGTTGAACGTTAAACAGCATTTCAATCAAAAACAAACATTGTCTTACATATGCAGCCAGTTGAGCATCACAGGCCCTATTGGGCCTCTTGTTTTTAATAAATATTGTAAATGACTTAAATTTAAAATACCAAAATGTACCAAAATGTGTAAATACTGAAATGTGATATTTCTGATAATTAATTTAAATAAACTCTTATTGTCAAACCTTGATATAATTGATATCTTGTTGTCGTGACAACATGACAACATCAGAATGTTGAAAAAGTGTTTATAAGAATGAGAATACATGATTTTGTAATGGTAGAAACAGATATCATTTTAATTATTAAAACTTTTTACGATGTAAATTCATCAAATTAATTTTAACCTTATCCAGTGAATTTTAATATCTGTAGGAAATTTTTAATTTATCAAGTAAATTTTAACCATTCCAAGTGAATTTTAATTGACCAAAAAGATTTTAACCTGGTGAAATTAAAATTAGTTTGTAAATCCCTCCATTGGAAGGAGAACCTTTAATGTTACATTTCTTTTGAGCTCAATCTAGGTGCTTTAAATTGTTTACTGTAAGATATCTAGGAAATATTTAAGTTTTAGTAAATTTTGTCACTTAGAAACAATATAGTGTAAAAAATAAAGGATTATTTAATTCTATATTCTGTATCACATTTTTCTTGTATAATGTTCACATTTCAAGGCATAAAGGATTATTTAATTTTATATACTGTATCAAATTTTTCCGTCTCATAGCTTAAAATCTTGTATTTGTCTAGTAAGCTTTCTTGTATATTTAACCACACATTTGTTATAATGCTTGCTAAAGTTAAAACTATGATGTATGTGTGGAACTTTTATATGTTTACCATTTTAGCTCACCTGAGCTGAAGGATCAGATAAGCCTTTATGATGGTTCATTGTCTGTCATATATCATGTCTTATGATGGTTCATTGTCTGTCATATACCATGTCTTATGATGGTTCATTGTCTGTCATATACCATGTCTTATGATGGTTCATTGTCTGTCATATACCATGTCTTCTGATGGTTCATTGTCTGTCATATACCATGTCTTATGATGATTCATTGTCTGTCATATATCATGTCTTATGATGGTTCATTGTCTGTCATATATCATGTCTTATGATGGTTCATTGTCTGTCATATACCATGTCTTTTGATGATTCATTGTCTGTCATATATCATGTCTTATGATGGTTCATTGTCTGTCATATATCATGTCTTATGATGATTCATTGTCTGTCATATACCATGTCTTATGATGATTCATTGTCTGTCATATATCATGTCTTATGATGGTTCATTGTCTGTCATATATCATGTCTTATGATGGTTCATTGTCTGTCATATACCATGTCTTATGATGGTTCATTGTCTGTCATATACCATGTCTTATGATGATTCATTGTCTGTCATATATCATGTCTTATGATGGTTCATTGTCTGTCATATACCATGTCTTCTGATGGTTCATTGTCTGTCATATACCATGTCTTATGATGGTTCATTGTCTGTCATATATCATGTCTTATGATGGTTCATTGTCTGTCATATATCATGTCTTACACTTGTTACATGTTAATAATCTTTTCTGTTACTACTTAACCAAGTTTCATATTGACACCTAACGGTTTTCATCCTGTATTTAATTTAGATAAGCCTTGACTTTCATACAAGATCTTTATTGCATTGACACAGATATATTTCAGAGGTGACCAGTAATTGTCAGTGTTTGAAGTGTCTCGATCTTTATTGCATTGACACAGATATATTTCAGAGGTGACCAGTAATTGTCAGTGTTTGAAGTGTCTCGATCTTTATTGCATTGACACAGATATATTTCAGAGGTGACCAGTAATTGTCAGTGTTTGAAGTGTCTCGATCTTTATTGCATTGACATAGATATACTCTAGAGGTGACAAGTAATTGTCAGTGTTTGAAGTGTCTCAAATGAAATACAACTTCATGATAAGATCAGTTTAAGTGTGTAAGCTTATTTTCTTTCTGTCAGTTCTTCTCTTGTTTGTGTATATCCCTCCATTTTTTGGAGAACCCCTATAGTTTTGGAGTATCACCTGTTCTTTTGGAAATCAATATTGTACATATATAATTAAACTGATATCCAGTGTCTTTAGATGTTCATTGCTATGTTCACAATTGTATATAATGCTACTATTCAAATTTTCTGTGCAATATAGATTGTCTTGCCAGCCATGTTGTAAGCCCTTGAATTATAGGTACATGTATATGTAAAGCTTATTTGTGCTCCAAACAATTAGTTAACTGTAGCTGAGACAGACTGATTTGGTCATTAACTTATACATATTGCTATATACATGTATATGTTATGACCTACCCTTTTTCTGTTTTATACTACATATTCATCATTTATTCCCAGTAAAAAGAGGGTATAAATAAATTTTTGAGTTAAAAAAACATAAAAAATAATGTTGAAAAAAAATCTATTTTGAAATATGAAAAATTGATTTGTAAAATGTCTGAAAAGTTAAGTTTTAAAGCCCATCATCTAATTTTTTTTTTTTTTTTTTATCAATTGATTCCAAGTTTTTTTAACTGTATATGTTACACACACATGACTGCTTAACCCAAATCTGTATCCATTACAAAGTTCAGCTGCATCTCAACCAATAAATCAAAGTTGTAGATTGTCCTGAATTTATCCTCAGACCTCTTTTAAAAAATCCTAAATCTGACTGACCAGTTTGTTGAAATAAATTTAACTTTTACTGTATAAAATGCTGAGTTATTTTTTTATTACCATGGCAACTGAATTGTTATTGATAAATTGACTTTATTTGACGAAGAAATTTTATTGACTAAAAAATATTCATTTCAGAATAGTAATGATAATAGTGGTCAATTATATTCCTTGTTATATAAGGATTTTGAAAAATAAAATTAAAATGAAATAAAATTTACATATTAATTAGAATAAAGACATAATTATGCAGTTACATAATAATACCTGTCCGAGGTAAACGTTACTCTGTGTATATAAATACTTCAGTTGTCTGAAATCGATTCTTAACAACATGTCATGTGATTGTGCAGTGCAGCATTTAACTCTTTATAATGCAGTAGATTATATAAATGATCAATATTTTACAATATATACATCAAGATTATTTAGGGAAGGTATATACAATAACTATAGGGCTATATATATATATATATATACCTGTGTACAATTACCTGGGCTATATATATACCTGTGTTTTGTCATAACTGTTATATGATATATATCTTGTCTGGTTCTTTGTATACAAAGTAACCCCCCACCCCCACCCCCACCCCCACCCCCATAATGTTATAATATAAGGGTGTTTAGATATGTAGATACATTCTTTGTGACAGATTAATTAAGGTTTTGTATACCTGTACAACTCTATAACTAAGTTTGATCATAGATACTTTGTTTTATATATCACCATTGACAATTTAATGCTCCCATATAAAAATATCTATTGGAAACTGAAGTATTTCTGAATTTTATTTATAACTTCATTTAGATGGTCACTTGGCATTAGAGGTCACGTGACCTCACCTAAATGACTAAATGACATTAAAATATAAGTTAGAATTCATATATAACTTTAATCCCAGGAGAATATAAAACTTCTTCTGTATGTGGTTACCTTATTTCTATATACAGTGTAACCAAAAAAAAACAGAAAGTGTCTTCACATTTACAAAAGAAAAATGTCACATGATGGATAATTTCTACAGTCATGACAAAATAACCATGGACATGTCCATAACATTCTGATCAAGATTTTTCAAGTCATCCAAACTTTTCAGATACCTGTGTGTTGCAGTTTTTCAATAGAGTCTTTAGTTCACCTTTGTCTAAAAAGAAATAATTTCAATCATCAAAATCTCAAAATTAATTTGATGCTAGTATCTCTCTCTCTCTCTCTCTCTCTCTCTCTCTCTCTCTCTCTCTCTCTCTCTCTCACACACACACACACACACACACATGTTCATGTGTCTGTTTATTTCTTTATCATGCTGGTCATTGGTGGTTCATTTTTTCTTCTGCAGATAGAGGTTGTGCAGGGCATAGGTATATACCTACCATGAGTATGTAGAGTTGGTGCTTGTTGTTAAAGTCTGTTTCATCGACTGCAGTATTTCAGGACCTCTGTCCAGTCTGTCATGGATATCTTTGGGTTTGATGTTACGTTGGACAACCTAGTCAAATCATCATCTTTTACTAAATATTCTTTATTTATCATCATCAATCTTTCAGTCATTTCATTTTTATTTGTTGTATTTTTAGCTCATGTTTTTTTGTTTTTTTTTGTTTTTGTTTTTTTTTTTTTTTTTGTTTTTTGTTTTTTTTTGCATTATTACATGATATTTAAAAAAAAGAAATGTTTGAAAATATACAAGATATTTATTACCGTAACATGTTATACTGTATAAGTATTTATTTTACCTGTGTTAATTAATATTGGTGCTTTTTGCGTTAAATTACTGTCTGCCAATATTGATACACTTCAACATTAATTTTAGGATTATCTGTATGGAGAAACAATGACAGTGCCAATATTAATACATGCTAAATGTAAAAATCAGGAACACCAAATATAATACAAACCAATATTAATACACGCTAAATGTAAAAATCAGGAACACCAAATATAATACACACCAATATTAATACACGCTAAATGTAAAAATCAGGAACACCAAATATAATACACACCAATATTAATACACGCTAAATGTAAAAATCAGGAACACCAAATATAATACACACCAATATTAATACACGCTAAATGTAAAAATCAGGAACACCAAATATAATACACACCAATATTAATACACGCTAAATGTAAAAATCAGGAACACCAAATATAATACACACCAATATTAATACACGCTAAATGTAAAAATCAGGAACACCAAATATAATACACACTAATATAAATACTTATACAGTATGAAGTCAACTTTTATATAAAGATTATCCTTTAGACATAAGATATATGTATTTTATAAACAGATGCTTTTAATACAGGTGGTCTTTATATAAGGAGGATTTTGTTTTATGAATGAAGTGTATATAGGGTACCTTACAGGGGGTATACATTACTGACATAATGGACAGGTGGTCTTTATATAAAGGAGGGTTTTTGGTTAATGAATGAAGTGTATATAGGGTACCTTACAGGGGGTATACATTACTGACATAATGGACAGGTGGTCTTTATATAAAGGAGGGTTTTGGTTAATGAATGAAGTGTATATAGGGTACCTTACAGGGTGATACATTACTGATGTAATGGACAGGTGGTTTTATGTACAGGTAGATACTGAAGAAAGTTTTACTGTTTATAAATAAAGCTAGAAGTATGTATAAGTAAGTTAGAAAGTCCTTTTTAGGGGAAGGTGTAATTAGAAGGTTTAATTAGAATACAAAGTACAGCACTTGAGATCACGATCTAAACTTAGACACTTCAAATGATTCTATGTTATAAATTGTTAGAAGCTTACAAGCTGTTAATGTAGATTACTCACGCTAACATTCCCCATCTCCGCTAACATTCCCCATCTCCGACTTGATGACTAGAGGGTTATGATATATCATATAGCATGATATGACAAATTCATTGTAAATGAAGCCTTAGTAATATTTATAGCCCACATAAAGCTTATACCTTCAGTGTGAGTGTCAACATTGTCACATAGTGTTAAATTAGAAGTTAGCTGTTTTTATAGCATTTTTTTCTAAAAGTTTTTGTGTTCTTTTGGTGGAGTAGATTCATAAAATGACAAATCGCCTTTTTATCTACCTGTTAAAAGTTTTTTGGTAGATTAAATTCACCTTTTTTTCTGAAAGTTCAAATCTCAGTTATGAGTTACACAAACCTGTTCTGTTGATTTGTAAGCCCTTTTTGGTTTTAGTTTTTTTTATACACCAGATATACAGAAATGTTACACTTTACTTTTTAAAGTCCATGTTTGATACACTAAATGTACAGGTGAGCTACACTGTACTTTTTTAAGTCCACGATTGATACATTAAATGTACAAGAATTGTTTGTTTGTTGTTACAGATGTTGGTACAGTCTAAGTAACTGTGTGGTATTTTTGTTAATGTTGATCGCTGTTGTGTTGATATTTGATATCATTTGTTTTGTTTAATTATTTTTTATATTGTAATTAGCAACAATTTTCTTTATGTGTTAATTATTCAGAAACAATTTTTAAAATGTTTTTAATTATGATATAAATATGGTCTGTAAGATCTACGCTGTGCCCCCACTAAGGCATAAAATCTTATTAAATAAGTTACAAAAAAATTACAGAAAACAATTAGCTATTTCCAGTAACCTATTGTATTAATGTTTACACCATATTGGACAAGAAAATCTGGAGTCAACCATGACGGAAATGTCCATCTTACCATAGGGTAAAAATATACTATAATGTAACAGTATCATTTTGTGAGGTCAAAGATTTCAGTTGTGATGTCTCTGTTTTACAGTGCAGACATATTGTACTTTTTGAAGGTATTTCTGGATACAAAGCATAATTAAACATGAATATGGGAGAAATCCATTAGTTATGTTATTTTCTGTGCAAGATTGAGAAATTTAAACCCTTCGTGATGGTCTTCAAATATTTGAAGGCTAGAACTGAAGCTTGTTCAAAACAAAAAATGTCTGACCTTTGATGAAGATTTTTCTAACTCTGGAAACAAGATGATTAACAAAACCAATAGATTTCATCATATTGACATTTTATGACTTGACAGTTTTGACTATGATCTTACATATATAAGTAGCTAGCTCCAGTTTTACAATCATTTCTTACCTAAGATTTTCTTAACTTTATATCTGGTATATTTGAAATCTGAATAATTTGGTTAATTGTTCTGACATTTAGAAGTTAAAAGTGTCATTTTAAAGATCACTCCAACCTTTTAACATTTGCATTTAGTTATTTCAAAAATGTTTATTTGTAATGTTTATTCCAAAAGAGAACGCCAAAGCTTGCTAAATTCAAGTTAAGGAATGATTGTGAAATCCTGGCATGTTTGTCAATTTTTGGATAACACTTTCAATTTACACTCAGCATAAAAAAATAATAGACTTACAGATTATATTGAATTCAGTTTGTATCTGTGTGTTCTGGACACATGTGTTCAGGACTTTTTTTTATTATTTACATTTTCTCAATTTGTAAAATTGTTCTTTATACTTGATAGCTTATTTGAGTTATCTCCCCATGAATTAGAAAGGGGATGTTAAAATGTTTGTTTTGATATGTCTGAAATCCCTGTTTGGAATTGCATGAAAATTAATGTTAGTAATGATCAACATAAACAGATGGTTTGTTAGGCTGTTATTCAGAGTTACGGCACTTTTGAAGTTAAATTTTTGTTTTCTTACCAATCTGAGTCATTTTTGTAAACCACTGTTAAAAATTCTTTCAAACTAATGGATGTGATCCACACAAGGAGGGTATATATAATTGTATTATATCAATCTTTTCTGGTTCAATGATTTTTTTTAAAGAGTTAAGGCCCTTTGAAGTACTGGCTCCTATTAGATTTTGTTTCTGGATGAGTTCTGTTAAAACATTATGTAATTTAACGATACTTTATTGACATAATGAACTTACATCAAATTGTTTTACTTCAGAGCTTTTATATTTGTTTTAATTTTTCTGTCCAGAACAATTCTCAATAATCACCTTTTGGAGTACTTACCAAAATGAAAAGTATTTGTACAAGTTGTTGTTATAAGTGGCCTTTAAATGTCTGTGTTGTTATAAGGGGCCTTTAAATGCCTGTCAGGCTGTCTACATTGTTATCTTTTTAGCAGAGGGATTTTCTTCCAGTTAAAGCTTTGCTTAAGTTAATGTGATGCTGTAATTTTGAATATTCTTCCCATTACTTATATTGCTTGTCAATATTTGCTTACCTAATTAAACCATGTCTAAAGTGAGTTAATTTAAAGTGTTTTTCAAAAAAGATAAATAGATGTATACATAGAGGAAAACAGGTTTTTACTCAGATATAATTAAGATATAATACATGTATATAATGTTTTATGCTTATATAAATTGAAATAAGTAATGTGCTTTTCTGTTCGTATTTTTCGGCTTAATAAAAAGTATTATAAATACTGAGTTCATCTGGTTTTCTTTTAATCTTCGCATCATTTTAAAACAACATCAACCTGAACACAATAATAAAAAAACTGCCTAAACATGTCAACACATTCCATAGCAAAGCAGTAGACGTTCCTAGCCTTTCAAGCAGTGCTGTAAGTAGACATACTCCACACCCCCAGCCTTTCAAGTAGTGCTGCAGGTAGAAATACTCCACATGATCGATTTAGTTTTTATTTATTTTATTTTATTTTATTTTATTTTATTTTATTTTATTTTATTATATTTTATTTATTTTATTTTATTTCATTTTATTTTTTTTAATTAATTTATTGTATTGTATTGTTTTGTTTTTTTTTTTTAGCTCACCTGAGCTGAATGCTCAGATGAGCTATTGCTATCCATCTTCGTCCGTCGTGCGTCGTGCGTCGTCCGTCGTCCGTCGTCCGTCGTGCGTAAACTTTTTACATTTTAATCTTCTCCTCCAAAACCACTGGGCCAAACTTAATGAAACTTGGTAACCATCATGCCTGGGTAAAGCCCTTTCAGATTTGCACAAATGAAGGAGTTATGTCCCCTTGGGGCCCCATAAGGGGGAAAATAGTGAAAAATTTTAAAAATCTTCTCATCTGAATCTACAAGAGATATACCTTAATTATTTCATTTGTAACATCCTTAGGTCATCTATTTTCAGATTTGCACAAATGGTAGCCATGGGGCTCAAAATGGGGAAATTGTAAGGCACTTAGTGGGGAAATTGCTAAAAATTATATATTTGTCACCATATCTTGAAAACTATTAACTTTTTGTATAGGCATGTATATTAAAATATTGTAGGTATTGACATGACGATCATTTTGATATATGGTTCAAGGTCATATGTTCAAAGGTCAAGGTCACAGCTGTAAAAGAAGACTTAAATTGCTAATTGTCTTGAAAACTGTTAACTTTTTGTATAGGCATGTATATAAGAATATTGTTGGTATTGACATGACAATCATTTTGATATATGGTTCAAGGTCATATGTTCAAAGGTCAAGGTCACAGCTGCTGAAGAAGACATATTGCTAATTATCTTGAAAACTATTAACTTTTTGTGTAGGCATGTATATAAGAATATTGTAGGTATTGCTAAAGCGATCATTTTGATATATGGTTCAAGGTCATATGTTGAAAGGTCAAGGTCACAGCTTCAAAAGAAGAGTTAAATTGCTAATTATCTTGAAAACTATTAACTTTTTGTATAGGCATGTATATTAGAATATTGTAGGTATTGCGACAAAGATCATTTTGATATATGGTTCAAGGTCATATGTTGAAGTTCTAGGTCAAAGCTGCAAAATAAGACTTAAATTGCTAATTATCTTGAAAACTATTAACTTTTCCTATAGGCATGTTTATAAGAATATTGTAGGTATTGCGACAACGATCATTTTGATATATGGTTCATAGTCATATGTTGAAAGTTCAAGGTCACAGCTACAAAAGAAGACTTAAATTGCTAATTATCTTGAAAACTATGATCTTTTTGTATAGGCATGTATATTAGAATATTGCAGGTATTGCAACAACGGTCATTTTGATATAAGGTTCAAGGTCGTATGTTGAAGGGTCAAGGTCACAGCTGCAAAAGAAGACTTAAATTGTTAATTATCTTGAAAACTATTAACTTTTTGTATAGGCATGTATATTAGAATATTGCAGGTATTGCTTAAGCGATCATTTTGATATATGGTTCAAGGTCTTATGTTGAAAGGTCAAGGTCACAGCTGCAAAAGAAGACTTAAATTGCTAATTATCTTGAAAACTATTAACTTTTTGTATAGGCATGTATATAAGAATATTGTAGGTATTGCTTAAGCGATCATTTTGATATATTGTTCAAGGTCATATGTTGAAAGGTCAAGGTTACAGCTTCAAAAGAAGACTTAAATTGCTAATTATCTTGAAAACTATTAACTTTTTGTATAGGCATGTATAATAGAATATTGTAGGTATTGCTTAAGTGATCATTTTGATATATTGTTCAAGGTCATATGTTGAAAGTTCAAGGTCACAGCTGCAAAATAAGACTTAAATTGCTAATTATCTTGAAAACTATTATCTTTTCGTATAGGCATGTTTATTACAATATTGTAGGTATTGTGACAAAGATCATTTTGATATATGGTTCATAGTCATATGTTGAAAGTTCAAGGTCACAGCTGCAAAATAAGACTTAAATTGCTAATTATCTTGAAAACTATTAACTTTTTGTATAAGCATGTTTATTAGAATATTGTAGGTATTGCGACAACGATCATTTTGATATATGGTTTAAGGTTATATGTTTAAAGCTAAAGGTCATATCAACATAGGAATACTAAAATTATAAATTATCTTTTAAAGTTTCTGTACTTAATATATTGTCTATTGCACTTTGCAAACAATATTGGACATATCTTCAGGTGAGCGTTAAGGCCCATGGGCCTCTTGTTATTTTATCTTATTTTATTTTATTTTATTTTATTTTATTTTATTTTATTTTATTTCATTTCATTTCATTTCATTTCATTTCATTTTGTTTTGTTTTAATTTTCAGTTTTTAAGCTCCTGAAAATTGGAATATAAAAATCATTGTGTTTTTTGATAGAACCATTTAATAACTAGAGAGACAGAAGGATTAAATGCTAACATTGGAATGTGTTAATAAATATGTTGATTTGTAGTGCATGACCAATTGTAAATGAACAGTCACATTAACCCTGCATTCTGTATATTCAGTGAACAGTTGCATTAACCCTGTGTAATGTATATTCGGTGAAAAGTAGCATTAACCCTGCATACTGTATATTCATTGAAAAGTCACATTAACCCTATGTACTTTATATTCAGTGAACAGTCACATTAAACCAATGTACTTTATATTCAGTGAACAGTCGCATTAACCTTATGTAATTTATATTCAGTGAACAGTGACATTAACCCTTTGTACTTTATATTCAGTGAACAGTCGCATTAACCCTTTGTACTTTATATTCAGTGAACAGTCGCATTAACCCTTTGTACTTTATATTCAGTGAACAGTCGCATTAACCCTTTGTACTTTATATTCAGTGAACAGTCACATTAACCCATTGTACTTTATATTCAGTGAACAGTAACATTAACCCTTTGTACTTTATATTCAGTGAACAGTCGCATTAACCCTATGTACTTTATATTCAGTGAACAGTCACATTTACCCTTTGTACTTTATATTCAGTGAACAGTGACATTAACCCTTTGTACTTTATATTCAGTGAACAGTAACATTAACCCTTTGTACTTTATATTCAGTGAACAGTCGCATTAACCCTATGTACTTTATATTCAGTGAACAGTCACATTTACCCTTTGTACTTTATATTCAGTGAACAGTCACATTAACCCTTTGTACTTTATATTCAGTGAACAGTCGCATTAACCCTTTGTACAGTCGCATTAACCCTATGTACTTTATATTCAGTGAACAGTCACATTAACCCTTTGTACTTTATATTCAGTGAACAGTCGCATTCACCCTTTGTACTTTATATTCAGTGAACAGTCGCATTAACCCTTTGTACTTTATATTCAGTGAACAGTCGCATTAACCCTATGTGCTTTATATTCAGTGAGCAGTCACATTAACCCTATGTACTTTATATTCAGTGAACAGTGACATTAACCCTTTGTACTTTATATTCAGTGAACAGTCACATTAACCCTTTGTACTTTATATTCAGTGAACAGTCACATTAACCCTTTGTACTTTATATTCAGTGAACAGTCACATTTATCCTTTGTACTTTATATTCAGTGAACAGTCGCATTAACCCTTTGTACTTTATATTCAGTGAACAGTCGCATTAACCCTATGTGCTTTATATTCAGTGAACAGTCACATTAACCCTATGTACTTTATATTCAGTGAACAGTCACATTTACCCTTTGTACTTTATATTCAGTGAACAGTCACATTAACCCTATGTACTTTATATTCAGTGAACAGTCACATTAACCCTATGTGCTTTATATTCAGTGAACAGTCACATTAACCCTTTGTACTTTATATTCAGTGAACAGTCGCATTCACCCTTTGTACTTTATATTCAGTGAACATTCACATTAACCCTATGTACTTTATATTCAGTGAACAGTCACATTAACCCTATGTGCTTTATATTCAGTGAACAGTCACATTAACCCTATGTACTTTATATTCAGTGAACAGTCACATTAACCCTATGTACTTTATATTCAGTGAACAGTCACATTAACCCTTTGTACTTTATATTCAGTGAACAGTCACATTATTCCTGTATACTTTATATACAGAATTGTTCATCATATTCTTCAGTTAAAACATCATTATACCAGTAATGTGCAACATAAACATTTTCTAAAATGTTCATTATTTCCATAACTTTCTTTACAAGCCTTTATTGGTTTTAAATCATGTGGAAACTGTTGGTTATCCATACCTTTTTCAGTTTAGTATTTGTTCTGAAATATCTGAGTTAGATACAATTTAAAGTTTCTTCATGACTTGTCTGTATCCACTCATGGTATTAACCATAAATGACTATTTAAAATGACCGTCTTGAACATCGTCATTTACTTAAATTAATTCCTGCCTCATTGTATAAGTTTGGATTGGATTAATGGTGTTTTACATCCCAGTCAAGATTCTTTTACAAATATTGAAACAGTCAGTTCTGGAGTGGTGGAGAAAACCAGAGTGCCTAGAGAAAACCACTGACCTTTGTAAAGTGAACTGACTGTCTCATACTGGGATGTGTGTAAGTGGGATTTGAACCTAGGTGGTGAGAGACACTGATTTGTAAGTGGGTGACCACTTGGCCATCAAGGCCCCTAGTCATACTTTAAAATTTGATAAATAAAATGACTGTTGGGTAATTTATATCAACTTTTGGTATTAATTAACTAATTAAATAAAAGACTTCTTGAATATCATAATTGAATTAAATATTCTTTCGAATACCAAAAGTGCATACAACAAAAATATTTGGTAACAGTTGTGTTAGTTTTTCTTATTTATTTTGTTTTTACAGCAGCTTGTCAAAGTTTATACACTTATTGACTCTTTCATAAGTTTTATTTTCATGTTTTTTTATTATTATTATTTTTTTAAATTTTTGATTGTATTTAAAATGTTTGTTATCTTTTTGTAATTGTTTAATCTGGTAACTATGTGGGTAAGATTTCAAAGTAAGGTATGTTTACACAAGGTAATTGATTCTATTCACATATCACATGTTTATATCACATGATATGGTATATCACATGTTACAGTATATCAGATGTTATGGTATTTCACATGGTACGATATATTATATGGTATATTAGATGTTTTGGTATTTTACATGATACGATATTTCACATGGTATATCAGATGGTCCTTATATAGAGGTTTCTTAAAGTTTGATTTTTGTTTTGATGGTAAGGTTTAAGGTTAAGAACTTGATAAGGAAATTTTTATTATAATTTGAGAAATTTGTCATATTTTAATGATTAACACGTGATTTAAAGTCTATTTTAATCTTTTTTACCGGAAAAATTGTTGGTAAGTGTCTTTTATTTTACTTTGTTCTATATTTTAAATAAGTTAACATCTTAACATTAGAATTGAGGAAATTAAAAAACTTAATATGTTTCCCTGTGTTATTATTATCATGTGCAATCGAAACTTGTAAGATACGTGAGAGAGGTCATATATTGTAAAAGATGCAAGGAAATGTACTTCAAAAATAAAACCTAAAAATAATGAAATTACCGCATTAATAAAGATTAGTAAGAATTTGACAAACACTTGTCTAAGGAGGACATTTATGACAAAAATTAAACTTTTACAATTTCCTTATTTTGAACACTTTAGTAAAGTTGCATAAGAGTCTTCATACATTGTCCTGATATTAGGCAGATTTTTCATGGTCAAGTACAAAAGATGATGATGATGATGATGATATGGCATTTTAAGTCATCTGATGGTTATTAATGAATTTTGATTAAAATATATTTATATTTATGCCATATAAAAGTTTTTCTTGAAAATATAACCCCAACTTTTTGTAATGAGTGACTTAATATTTATAATTTGCCAACAAAGAAAAGAGAGATTAAAAAAGCATTTAAAGTGAATATATGCTCTCTCTCTCTCTCTCTCTCTCTCTCTCTCTCAAAGACCATTATGGTAGCTCAGTTGATAGAGTGCTCACTTCATATGGTAGGATAGGGTTGGAACCTGGCCAGGTCTGACCAAGACTTTTAAAATTGGTAGTGATTATTCTTTTGTCAATCCCTTGGCATTTAGAAATGAAAATCACTGGGTTCTGTAATGGAGACCTCAAATATCTTTATAACTCTAGTACTAGAAAAAAAAGCAAAATGTTGAATATTTATTTTATTTTATTTATTTCTATTTTTTATTTTCAGAAAAACCAGATGGCGATGATTCAAAACCAACAACAGATAAAAGTGAAGAAATGTAAGTAAAAGTAGTTATATTTCATAGAAATATTTGATAAAGAACCATGTACTGAAAACAAAAACTTTTTATGAACATTTCTGTTTTTGGAATAATCTTATTTTGATTTAATTTGAATAGAATGGTGTTTTATGACACATTCAAGATTCTTTCAGTTATAATGAGGCAGTCAGTTCTGGGATTGTGGAGGAAACTGGGGTACCAGAAGGAAACCATTGTTCTTTGGCAAGGGAACTGACAAACTTTCTCCATGAAAGATCTGTATAAGCAGGAAATGAACTAAAGTGGTGAAAGGTGCTATAAACTTTAACAGTAAATTGTATATAAGATCTCATGAATTTTAAGCATCATTATCTTTTGGCCTGGGTAAATATAACATTATGTCTAGTTCATGATCACCTGTCTTTTTACTGTAATCTGACTAATACATTCTGTATGTTGTGCTTCAAGATTCTGAAGTGTTAAGTCTAGATGGGTCCCTTGTATCATTTGTTTTGTCACATAAAATTTAGTCCCAGCACCAGCCTTGGTCCTTTTTAGTTGTATGAATCTTCCTGTTACATTCTGTAAGTCAAACCCTAAGGCCCTGTGTTAAGTCTAGACTGGTCCTTTGGTCTTTCCTAGTCAAGTTCTGAGACCCTGTGTTCAGTCTAGACAGGTCCCTTGGTCCTTTCTATAACATTCTGTAAGTCAGGCTCTGAGACCCTCTGTTAAGTCTAGACAGGTCCCTTGGTCCTTCCTATAACATTCTGTAAGTCAAGCTCTGAAAGTCCCTGTGTTAAGTCTAGACAGGTCCCTTGGTCCTTCCTATAACATTCTGTAAGTCAGGCTCTGAGAGACCCTGTGTTCAGTCTAGACAGGTCCTTTGGTCCTTTCTATAACATTCTGTAAGTCAGGCTCTGAGAGTCCCTGTGTTCAGTCTAGACAGGTCCCTTGGTCCTTTCTATAACATTCTGTAAGTCAAGCTCTGAGACCCTGTGTTAAGTCTAGACAGGTCCCTAGGTCCTTTCTATAACATTCTGTAAGTCAGGCTCTGAGAGTCCCTGTGTTCAGTCTAGACAGGTCCCTTGGTCCTTTCTATAACATTCTGTAAGTCAGGCTCTGAGAGTCCCTGTGTTAGTCTAGACAGGTCCCTTGGTCCTTCCTAGTCAAGTTCTGAGACCCTGTGTTAAGTCTAGACAGGTCCCTAGGTCCTTTCTATAACATTCTGTAAGTCAGGCTCTGAGAGTCCCTGTGTTCAGTCTAGACAGGTCCCTTGGTCCTTTCTATAACATTCTGTAAGTCAGGCTCTGAGACCCTGTGTTCAGTTTAGACAGGTCCCATGGTCCATCTTTTCAATCAAGCAGAGTTCAAAGTAAATTAGATTAAAAATACCACAAGATATACTCAGAGTGGAATCATACTGTACCTGATACAAGTCATACAATTGAAGATGTTACTTACAGGTCCAAGTTCAAACTGAAAATTTTTACTGGTCACAATTAAAATGTTTAATTAGATGGTTTTGGTTTATGCTTCCATCTTGTTCTTGTTTTTCTATCCATCTTGTTCTTGATTTTGTTTGGTTTGTGGATCCATATTGTTTTGGATTGTGGATCTAGTTCGTTTTGGTTTGTGGATCCATCTTATTTTGGTTTGTGGATCTAATTCTTGATTTTTCGTTTGTGGCTCTGTTTTGGTTTGTGGATCCATCTTGTTTTTGGATTGTGGATCTAGTTTGTTTTGGTTTGTGGATCTGTTTTGGTTTGTGAATCTGTTTTGGTTTCTGGATCTAGTGTTTAGCTCAACTGGCTAAAGCCAGCTGAGCTTATGACATGGCGAAGCGTGCGTGCATGCGTGCATAAACTTTGGTCTTCTCCTCTGAAACCACTGGGCCAATTGGAACCAAATTCGGTGTGGAAGGTCCCTACCTTGGCCTGACTAAAGTTTGTACCAGACAACCCCGCTCGACATCCAAGATGGCCGCCATTACTATAAATAGAAAAAACTTAAAAATGGCCATTGTGGATTCATTTTTCGACCAATTAAGCTCGAATTTGAAATGTAGAAAGTATATAGTGGGGGATTCAACATATATAACTGGTTTTTGTGAAGAATTTTTCATTGACCCAATTTTTACGAATTATGCAAATTAGGTGCAATATTTAGCTAAATCTTTGAAAATCTTCTCCTCTGAAACCACTGGGCCAATTGGAACCAAATTTTGTGTGGTTGATCCCTACCTCGGCCTGACTAAAGTTTGTACCAGACAACCCCGCCCGACATCCAAGATGGCTGCCGTTACTATAAATAGAAAATACACAAAATAGTCATTGTGGATCCATTTTTCCAACGATTTAGCTCAAATTTAGAATGTAGAAAGTATATTGCGGGGGATTTTACATATTTAACGTGTTTTTCCGAGTCTTTTTTCGTTGACCCAATTTTCAAGAATTATGCAAATTAGGTGTAATATTTAGGGAAATCTTTGAAAATCTTCTCCTCTGAAACCACTGGGCCAATTGGAATGAAATTTTGTGTGGTTGATCTCTATCTTGGCCTGACTAAAGTTTGTACCAGACAACCCCGCCTGACATCCAAGATGGCCGCCGTTACTATAAATAGAAAAAACTCAAAAATGTCCATTGTAGTTCCATTTTTCCACCGATTTAGCTCAAATTCGAAATGTAGAAAGTATAAGGTTGGAGATTCAACATATGTAACGGGTTTTTCCGAGTCTTTTTTCATTGACCCAGTTTTCACTAGTTATGCAAATTAAGTGCAAAATTCTGTGAACTCTTTGAAATTCTTCTCCTCTGAAACCACAAGGCCAATTGGAATGAAATTTAGTGTGGAAGGTCCCTACATTGACCTGACTAAAGTTTATACCAGGCAACCCTGCCTGACATCCAAGATGGCTGCCATTAATATAAATAGAAAAAACACAAAGATGGCCATTGTAGTTCCATTTTTCCACCGATTTAGCTCAAATTCGAAATGTAGAAAGTATATTGTTGGGGGAATTAACATATTTAACGGGTTTTTCCAAGTCTTTTTTCATTGACCCAATTTCATCATTATGCAAATTAAGTGCAATATTTTGTGAAATGAAGTAAAAATCTCCTCTGAAACCACTAGGCCAATTGGAATGAAATTTTGTTTGGAAGGTCCCTACGTTGACCTGACTAAAGTTTGTACCAGGCAACCCTGCCTGACATCCAAGATGGCCACCATTACTATAAATAGAAAATATAGAAAAATGGCCATTGTGGATCCTTTTTTCCACGGATTTAGCTCAAATTCGAAATGTAGAATGTTTATTGTGGGGAATTTAACATATGTAACATGTTTTTCTGTGTCTTTTTTCACTTTTTCCAATTTTCACTTATTATGCTAAATTAGGTGCAATATTTTGTGAAATGAAGTAAAAATCTTCTCCTCTGAACCCCAAAAAAACAAAAATGGCCATTGTGGATACTTTTTTCCACCGATTTTAAATATAGAAAGTATACTGTGTGGGATTCAAAATATATAACAGTTTTATCTGAGAAAATTTTTATTGACCCAATTTTCAAGAAATATGCAAATTAGGTGTAATATTTAGTAAAAATTTTCTCCTCTAAAACCACTGGGCAAATTGGAACCAAATTTGTGTGGAAGGTTTCTACATGTACATCAGCCTGAAAAAAGTTTGTACCAGTCCAAGATGCCCGTTGTTACTAGATTTAAAAAAAAACCCCAAAAATAGCCATTGTTGATCCATTTTAAGCTCAACTGGCTAAACCCAGCTGAGTTTATGGCATGGCGAAAGTTTGTCAGTTAACTTGCTGCTTGGTCATGGTTTTCTCCAATACTCCAGTGTCCTCCACCATTTCCAAAACTGACAGTCTCCGTATAAGTGAAATATTCTTGAGTTAAACGTTAAACAGCATTACAAACAAAAACAAACATTGTCTTACATATGCAGCCAGTTGAGCATCACAGGCCCTATTGGGCCTCTTGTTTGGTTTGTGGATCCATCTTGGTTTTGGTTTGTGGATCTAGTTTTTTGGTTTGTGGATCCATCTTGTTTTTTGGGTGGATCTAGTTTGTTTTGGTTTTTGGATCTGTTTTGGTTTGTGGATCTAGTTTTTTGTTTGTGGATCTAGTTTTTTGGTTTGTGGATCCATCTTGTTTTTGGGTGGATCTAGTTTGTTTTGGTTTGTGGATCTGTTTTGGTTGATGGATCTAGTTTGTTTTGGTTTGTGGATCCATCTTGTTTTGGTTTGTAGATCTGTTTTGGATTGTGGATCTACTTTGTTTTGGTTTGTGGATCCATCTTGTTTTGGTTTGTGGATCCATCTTGTTTTGTTTATCTGTTTTGGTTTGTGGATCTAGTTTGTTTTGGTTTGTGGATCCATTTGTTCAGGTTTTTCAATCCATCTTTTTCTTTATGGATTCATCTTGTTTTGGTTTGTGGGTCTTTTTGGGGGGGTGGATCTGTTTTTTTTTTTTTTTTTTGGGGGGGGGGAGGGGGTTGTGGATCTATTTTGCTTTGGTTTGCAGATCTGTCTTGGTCTCTTATCAAACATTTCACTATTTTATAGACAATAAGAATTGTTGTGACAGACAATATATATAAATTTGTTTTTAAAATGAACATTTATATTTTAACATCTTAAACTGTTTATCAAAAGCTATAGATAAATTAATAGCTTTTTCTGTTTTAACAAAAATAGCAACGGAAAAAATAACCAGATTGCACCTGAAAAAAATAAATCGTAAGTGTATATACATAATATATGTAAAGTATAGAAGCATGATAGTCTACAGCTTGTAAAATCTACCTCTGGCAAGGGTTCCTAAGTTCATGCTTCATAAAGATGGCGGGAAAAAGTATACATTCAAATTTCGTATTTTGTAAAGAATGAAGACTAGAAAAGCACTCACTTTAAAATAGTTTTTATTTGTTTATTTTTGTTGCTTTCAGATTTATAATTTGTATTTTGACACACTTGTGTATCACATGACCCTGTAGCTCTAACAGTTTTCACACTCTGTATTAATACATATCATACATTTATTGTCATGTTCTCATAATATTTGGTTTGTTTTTGAATTATGGCAGTTTAAGTGCTTATGTCTTTCTAAAAAATAACTTTTAAATAAAAATATACAGCAACTGCTCTATATTCAATTATTTTAATCCAAAATGTCATGTTGATTACAACAAAATAGTCAGAAAGCTAGAAAAATCAGAAATCCTGTGCTTCAAGTTATTTGTAGACAAATTTTTATCTATTTTGAAATTAACATGAATATTGTAATTGTGATTTGAGGTGAAGTGTCATGTAACTTGCATGTTTGATATCACTGCATGATCATCTCATTATGTGTGAACATAATACCCTAACAAATTACTAAATCAAAAACTGTTAATATCAGATCAGGCCTCATTTTTACAATCATTCACTCAGCTGAGTGTACACTCAACTCAAATATTGCCATTTTTCTCTCATCAGTATTTTAAAAATATAAAGTTTTATTAGACAATGTTTTGTTTTGTTCGAAAAACCTACACGAAACAGTTTAAATATAACATTAGATATTCAGTTTTAACTGTTCAGTGTCTTAAAGATTGTCATTGAAATATACCCTAATTTGTGTTGAGTGTAGACTCAATTGAGTGAATGATTGTGAAACTGGGACCAGGCACACATAAATAACACATCTATACCTTACACTCTGTCTTCCCTGACTCCAGTAACATCTATACCTTACACTCTGTCTTCCCTGACTCCAGTAACATCTATACCTTACACTCTGTCTTCCCTGACTCCAGTAACATCTATACCTTACACTCTGTCTTCCCTGACTCCAGTAACAACTATATCTTACACTCTGTCTTCCCTGACTCCAGTAACATCTATACCTTACACTCTGTCTTCCCTGACTCCAGTAACAACTATATCTTACACTCTGTCTTCCCAGATTCCAGTAACATCTATACCTTACACTCTGTCTTCCCTGACTCCAGTAACAACTATACCTTACACTCTGTCTTCCCTGACTCCAGTAACAACTATATCTTACACTCTGTCTTCCCTGACTCCAGTAACATCTATACCTTACACTCTGTCTTCCCTGACTCCAGTAACAACTATATCTTACACTCTGTCTTCCCTGATTCCAGTAACATCTATACCTTACACTCTGTCTTCCCTGACTCCAGTAACAACTATACCTTACACTCTGTCTTCCCTGACTCCAGTAACAACTATACCTTACACTCTGTCTTCCCTGACTCCAGTAACATCTATACCTTACACTCTGTCTTCCCTGATTCCAGTAACATCTATATCTTACACTCTGTCTTCCCTGACTCCAGTAACATCTATACCTTACACTCTGTCTTCCCTGACTCCAGTAACATCTATACCTTACACTCTGTCTTCCCTGACTCCAGTAACAACTATACCTTACACTCTGTCTTCCCTGACTCCAGTAACAACTATATCTTACACTCTGTCTTCCCTGACTCCAGTAACATCTATACCTTACACTCTGTCTTCCCTGACTCCAGTAACAACTATATCTTACACTCTGTCTTCCCTGATTCCAGTAACATCTATACCTTACACTCTGTCTTCCCTGACTCCAGTAACAACTATATCTTACACTCTGTCTTCCCTGATTCCAGTAACATCTATACCTTACACTATGTCTTCCCTGACTCCAGTAACAACTATACCTTACACTCTGTCTTCCCTGACTCCAGTAACAACTATATCTTACACTCTGTCTTCCCTGACTCCAGTAACATCTATACCTTACACTCTGTCTTCCCTGACTCCAGTAACAACTATATCTTACACTCTGTCTTCCCTGATTCCAGTAACATCTATACCTTACACTCTGTCTTCCCTGACTCCAGTAACAACTATACCTTACACTCTGTCTTCCCTGACTCCAGTAACAACTATACCTTACACTCTGTCTTCCCTGACTCCAGTAACATCTATACCTTACACTCTGTCTTCCCTGATTCCAGTAACATCTATACCTTACACTCTGTCTTCCCTGACTCCAGTAACATCTATACCTTACACTCTGTCTTCCCTGACTCCAGTAACATCTATACCTTACACTCTGTCTTCCCTGACTCCAGTAACAACTATACCTTACACTCTGTCTTCCCTGACTCCAGTAACATCTATACCTTACACTCTGTCTTCCCTGACTCCAGTAACATCTATACCTTACACTCTGTCTTCCCTGACTCCAGTAACAACTATACCTTACACTCTGTCTTCCCTGACTCCAGTAACAACTATACCTTACACTCTGTCTTCCCTGACTCCAGTAACATCTATACCTTACACTCTGTCTTCCCTGACTCCAGTAACAACTATACCTTACACTCTGTCTTCCCTGACTCCAGTAACAACTATACCTTACACTCTGTCTTCCCTGACTCCAGTAACATCTATACCTTACACTCTGTCTTCCCTGACTCCAGTAACAACTATACCTTACACTCTGTCTTCCCTGACTCCAGTAACATCTATACCTTACACTCTGTCTTCCCTGACTCCAGTAACAACTTTATAATTTACATTGTTAGTCCAGGCATGATTTGTGATTTGTTTTATTTCTTATTTCACTAAGGTGTGTTTTAATTATATTTCTGATATGGAAATCCCTTCAATGTTGGAGCACCTTTTTCACCCTTCTAGTCCATCACCAGTATATACAGATATATAGATAATTGACAGTGTAGGTTTGTATATCCTGCACTGATCAACACACACTTTTCTGTGTTTAGATCCTTATACACTGTAACATCACTTATAGCTTAACGTTCTGTCCCCAAAGTCCCTTATCCTGACACTGTACTAAGCCAATTGTCCCACATCCTGCACATCCAGAAAATCTATGACAGGTTCTGTAAGGTTCTTTATAAATTTTAGAGATACTTTGATCTATCAGTATTTGGGGTAAAAGATTTTATAAGTCCCATTATCTTTGTAGGAACAAACCTAATAAAAAAGCGGCGACTTTCAACAATGCTAAACCCATCATGCAAGACAAACCGTAAGTTTATAGGACATCTTACATTAATACATACACATATTAACTTTTGGACTTGGGTTTTATAAAACAGATTATAAGACTTGTAAAAAACAGATGATGTCAATTTATTTTTGACATCATACTTTGAATATTAGCTTTGGGCTTGGGTCGTATGAAACAGACTATAGGACATGTAAAAAACAGATGATGTCAATTTATTTTTGACATCATACTTTAAATATTAGCTTTGGGCTTGAGTCCGTATAAAATAGACTGTAGAACGTGTAAAAAACATGATGTCAATTTATTTTTGACATCATACTTTAAATATTAGCTTTGGGCTTGAGTCGTATGAAACAGACCATAGAACGTGAAAAAAACAGATGATGTCAATTATTTTTGACATCGTACTTTGAATATTAGCTTGGGCTTGGGTCGTATGAAACAGACTATAGAAACATGTAAAAAACAGATGATGTCAATTATTTTGACATCATACTTTGAATATTAGCTTTGGGCTTGGGTCGTATGAAACAGACTATAGAACATGTAAAAACAGATGATGTCAATTATTTTTGACATCATACTTTGAATATTAGCCTTGGGCTTGGGTCGTATGAAACAGACTATAGAACATGTAAAAAACAGATGATGTCAATTTTTTCTGACATTTAATCTGAATACATGTACTAAGAATAAATGTACATGTATTAGGTTTTGGCTTTGGTTTTATGAAACAGACTATAGGACATGTAAGAAACAGATGATGTCAGATTAATTTGGACATCTTAATCTTGGCTTGGGTTTTATGAAACAGACTTTAGGACATGTAAAAAACAGATGATGTCAGATTTATTGTGGACATCTTAATCTTGGCTTGGGTTTTATGAAACAGACTTTAGGACATGTAAAAAACAGATGATGTCAGATTTATTGTGGACATCTTAATCTTGGCTTGGGTTTTATGAAACAGACTTTAGGACATTTTAAAAAACAGATGATGTCAGATTTATTGTGGACATCTTAATCTTGGCTTGGGTTTTATGAAACAGGCTTTAGGACATGTAAGAAATGGATGATGTCAGATTTAATCTTGGCTTGGGTTTTATAAAACAGACTATATTTATTTATTATTTTTCCCAACATAGCAGACACATACTGATTTTGTGGTCAGTTGAAGCTTTTGTTTCTTTGATGTAGTTTAAGGCTAGGATAGTAGTTCACTTTGATGAAATTTTAAATCATCACTTTATCAACAAATAAAATTGGTCACCTTTGTCTACAAAAAAATAACAATATGCAAACTTTGAGCTAATTTTTTTTCCCAAAAAGAATTATAGACAAAACGGCTATAAAACATTTGAATGTACAAATTTTTAGATATCGAAAATTAAAGACAGAATTCAAGAAAAAAACATTTTAGAAATTTCAGCTAATTCCTGTTGTTAGCTTTAATAGTGTATCTCATTATTTATTTAATATGCTAGTGTGTTTTTTAATTATTATTACAATGTAAACTCACTTTTTGTTACATTTATCAGTTTATTAAGTTTGTAAATCATATTTTTATTTGATTTTCTCAGCTTTTGTATAGTTTTTGTTGTTTATTTAATACTAACAAATTTTAATATTTTAAAAAAAGTACTAGATGGGGAAGGGGGTGGGGGTGTCTTGAAGCAGAACCTGTGCCAAGTCTTATGTATCAGTGTATCAGCTAAATATTAAACAACTTCTGGAGTGACAAATATATCACAGCTAAAAAAAAAAATCTTCTGAAATGACCAAATATATCACAGTTTAACCTTAAAAATCTTCTGAAATGACAAAAAATATCACAAACATTAAACAAACTGAAATGACAAAAAATATCACATATTTACTGAAACCTCCTACTTCTAACTCTACCTCTTATGGACATGCCAATCTGTAGAAATCTGCAAAGAGATCAAAAACCTGTCGAGTCTGATATACTTCAACCACCCAGAAAACTAGATTTGTGTAGTGTGATTCTTAGTAATTCTGTCATACTTTCCAAAATGTGCACATATGGCACATCAAAATTTTACAGATATTTTTATTTAGACAGGATATATTGTTTTTCTTAGCAGAATTTGACTAATACACAAACAACATTTGTGTTAAACCTATGTTTATAAATAGCCACTTTATTGTATAAATGTAGCTGTCAACATTTATGTTTTTGAAATGTTTATATTGGCACAATGTAGTGTTTTTTTAAACCACAACAGATTTATGTTTTAGACCTGTTTGTCACAACAATTCAGTCAACTTTCTGTGTAAGAGGTATATTAGTACCAATGTTATATTTGACCCAGTCAGTTGTCTCTTCTTTGTTTTCAGCTCCTTTAAACATAAAATTTTGATCTTTAAAATCAAAACTGCCAATGAAACAAAAGATGAAATTTTTTTTAAGTTAATATTATATTATAAAAATTACCTTTTTATCAGCAAAAATAAATACCTGTGATTTTGTGATATTTTTTGTCATGTACAGAAGAACCGACGATATTACATCAACATCAGAAGTTCATGTTAGACCTAAAACTAACTCGGCAAAAGTTAGCCATAACTCCACGTATGAAAATGTGTAAGTACTAGTCTATAATTGGTAAAAAACTGGTAGATTTGTCATAGTATATAGCACAAATATTGGTTAGGGTACATGGGTGGGTGGGTGGATGGGTTGGTTGGCTAGGTGAAAAGGTTGATCATTTGAATGGTGGGTGGGTGGTTTGTCACTTGGTTGGGTTTGTCACATGGTTAGTTAATTGGCTGTTTGATGGGAAATGTTTGGTTGGGTAATAAGGTTAGTTTATTGGTTGGATTGGGATGGTTAGGTTGGCTGATTGGTTAGTGTTTTGGGAGTGTGGGTGGATGTTTGGAGATTTTAATGGTGTTTAACACCCTAGTAAGATTTTTTTCAATTGAATTGATGACCTAAGATGTTTGGGGGAAAATATATTCAGCAATTAAAAAGAACCCAGTAGGCAGACAAAATTCTTTGCACTTTGATCTAAAAAAAATTGAATTAAAATAAATAATTTTTTTTACAACAAGAAACTCTTTGATCCATAAGCTAGCCCTTTAGACCAGACTGATAGTTATATATTGTGTGAATTAAGATTAAAATTCTTTTTTCATTACGAGTAAGAAGAGTCGTTTTAAAATGATTAAGGCTTTATTTGTTACATTGTAATAATGTACATGTATATGGGGGTATATAGATGATAGAAAAATGTTTTAAAGCATTAATTTTCCCGCTTTTTTATACAAATTAACAAAGTAAGTTATTATTTTCAGAAACACAAACACTGTAAGTAATAAATAAAAGCTTGGAAATTTTTACATCAAAAGTGCATGTTAATATTATCAATGGCATTATTACAGGAATGTGGTATGATTTACAAGCTTTAAGCATGATTGCAGCAGGGTGCCCTGAATCTGAACTTGTTTCTGTTTATAAAAATTGTAGAAAAATCTAAAATAGATTAATCATACTTCATTTTGGAACAAGGGGCTATTAGAATGCATAGATTAATCATACTTCATTTTGGACCAAGGGGCTATTAGAAGGCATAGATTAATCGTACTTCATTTTGGACCAAGGGGCTATTAGAAGGCATAGATTAATCGTACTTCATTTTGGACCAAGGGGCTATTAGAAGGCATAGATTAATCATACTTCATTTTGGACCAAGGGGCTATTAGAAGGCATAGATTAATCGTACTTCATTTTGGACCAAGGGGCTATTAGAAGGCATAGATTAATCGTACTTCATTTTGGACCAAGGGGCTATTAGAAGGCATAGATTAATCGTACTTCATTTTGGACCAAGGGGCTATTAGAAGGCATAGATTAATCGTACTTCATTTTGGACCAAGGGGCTATTAGAAGGCATTGATATCTATAACCACACAGTCTAGACCACTCCTCCTCTGGGGTTCCTGTATGTTTAAAGCTACTTGAAGTTTTCTTTTGTATAATATAAAATGGCATAGTTTTTTCCTAACTATTTCTCTTATGAAAAATATAATACTTGGTTCCATGATAAAACCTTAACTTGTGTTGGAATTCACAGGGAAACCTTCTGTTTGTTTGATCTACCAAAGATCTTATTTTAGAACATTGATCACATGATTTTTTATCGAAAAATGAGACAAAGACAAAAAAACACAACAAAGAAGCATGTTACTACACAGAATATTTGGTTTTCCATCAAAATCAATATTATGATTTTTATATGTTTAGTCAAATGAAATAAGAACATGTTTTTTTCTAAACAATAACTTTATGTTTCACCTGAAAACACCTTGCATGAAATGGCTTAACATATCGATGACTTACCATTGAGTACTTACATGTAGGAGTTCTGTGCATGCTTAAAGCTGATAATTAACATATTATCAAGTTGACCCAAGCTTTTAGAATTCTATTTATTATGGGCTAATAAGAGTGAACTTAAGAAAATTAATCACACAGATCATAATAACAACCAATGCATTTTGATAGAAAAATACTTAAGTAATTTAATTTTCATTAACGGGTAAACTTAATGCATCTTTCAAAAAGAACCTATTCCTGGAGTCCACTGATCATAAGACTAATTTAGATAAGTACTTTTTTGGTGATGAAAGTACTTTTTTTACAAGCCATGTAATAAGTTGCCTTAAGTTTTTCTTGTTAACTTTGATGTACCCTATAATTGCCATGTTATCTACAAACAACTGATATTGTAAAGTTGGCCACTGTAAAAATGTTCTTAAAGTAATACAATTACTGATGGGCACCCTGATATTATGTAATGAACCTGGCTTACAATCCCATGCTTTGTAAAATGGAGTAATGCTTCAGTCAAGAGTTTTTGTTGACCGCTTAATAAATAATTTGTAGTTTTTTATTGTTTTACCTTCAAGCACTTTGCTTATTTGGTCTTTTAGAATTATCACATTATACAAGTGTATTAAAGAAAATTAAAAATTCAGTGTTGTGTGTGTCAGTTATTTTGCTTCAATTTTTTAATTCATCACAAGCCATTAATTTGTTGTGGATCAGATATAGGTTAAGTTTTGTATATGTATGAATTCTGTAGAACCAGTAAACAAATGTCGTATAAACTAGATCATAGTTATCTCAAATTTGTGATGTTATTAAGATCTTCATTATATTTGTAAAAGAATCAGTTTGAAATTGTTTTAGCTTAAAGCTTTATCAACCAACAATTATTTAAATACACATTAAATGGCCTATTGCAAACATGATTTGCCTGTTCATCTGTTGTCTGCCATTAATTCTTACTCCTTTTTTAGTCAATGGTTGTGTTTTGAGTTTTGTATGTTTTTTTAATTTTTATTTTAATTATTATTATTATTTTTGTTACTAATAATATTTGGTATTGCCTATAAGTGCAGATCTATTAGTGCAGGTGCTTGAAACCTTTCAATGATTTTGTACCTCAATATTACCTTGTGTATTACAGTATGATTTCAAAGTACTCACTTTGTAGTTAATATATAACAAATACCTGCTAAATTTTGATGTGCCATATGTGCACATTTCGGAAAATCATTTAAATTGAATCTTTGATTATTCCATTTCTTGTATACCCTCCCCCCCCTTTAGATATTATAAATAAAAAATAAAATATAACTAGTCCCAGGATGACACAGATGATTCAGATTGTAGTTAATAATATTACTAAGTTTGCTTGGATAAGATGCATAGTATATATATTTAAGTTTGCTTTAATAGACAAAGGTGACCAATTGGAATACTTTGGTGATTATTTTACAGCAGATGGCTTACATTTAACAATTATCAGTCTTTAATCAGAAGGGTATCGAATAATTATCGACCAGCCTCAAATTCTACATCATATTTTTATTGATTTTGGTTTTATTATTATCATTATTATTATTATTTATGTTTTTGTTTTTAATATTTGGGGGTGGGATGGGGTTAAGAAATGTAATGCCTTGATTTTGTTGGTAAAGAGTCATAATTTCTAATTTTTGGGTAGAGGTAAAAAATAAGAATGTTTTTACATTAAAGAATTGATTAAATTTTCCTGTTTTATATATACAATGTATATTTTAAAAAAATCACTTTATATAGTGTTTATTTGCCAGCTCACATTTCACTGATTCCAGACAACATTACTATATTTAAATTTTTTCTTCATTCATAGTTTTACGTTTTATTTTTAGTTGTCTCACAACAAAGTCAAACCAAAAATAAATAACAAAAATAAGTTTAGATCAATGTCTCAATTATGTACTAAAACAGCTGTACATGTCTCAATATTACATGCAATACACAGAAAGCTAATATGTAAATAAATAAATAATGAATGAATGAATGAATGAAGAAAGGAAGGAAGAACAAATAAATAAGGAGGGAACCAACAAATAAATAGATAAATAAATAAATAAATAAATATATAACATTCCATTTATAAAGATTTATAGCTCTTCTAAGACACAGTGACTAGTATATGTCCTGCATTTTGACTTAGTTTTATATTTTGCATTTATTTTTTACTTCTTACTTATAGGAAAAATAAAGCACTAGATGAGGTTCCTAAAGGCAGACAACTTCCAAGTCCGAGAAAGGATGATGAGGAAAATAAGATTAGAATCCCTAGATCATTACCACCACTTATGCATGAAGAAAACTCCACTTCATCTCCTAAAAAGAAGAAAAAGAAGAGAAAATCTAAAGAAAATGAAAATGAAGACAAAAGTGAATAGATTTAAAAAATTTAAAAATTTTATTTTATAAAAATCCTAAAACTGAGAATTTAATTTTGAACATGTTTAGACTAATTTTAGGACCTCACAATAGAAACAGGACCAGATTTTGATCTACGGATTGTTTTATTTTTAATACATATTTCGATAAATTTTATCTGTTTCTTTAAGTTTTAGATTTTACAGCATTTTCAATACAAATTTTCTGATGTTTTAATTCTTTTTAATTTTATAACATTAGTCTTAGTTATAATGCTTTTGAATGTACAATATACACTTTCATCCATAAATTACTATAAACAAATTTATACCAAAGGTATATATTATAATCAAAATGTCAAATTTCATTCATAGGATGGAAATATTGATGTTTTTTGCACACTGATATCTTGACTTATTGATCTGTTTTCATTACAACAGTTTTTTTAAGTTTTTTTTTAATTGATGAATGAGGAGTTTAAAAATGTGGGACAAATGTTTTGCTCAAACTCTCAGCTTTTAAAAATGATATTTTTAACAATTTAATTTTTTTCAAGATTTTCAGTCTGTGATGATATAACTAGTTAATTATATAGATATCTAGTTAATTGTTTAATTATCTAGTTAATTTTGTAGATATCTAGTTAATTATATAGATATCTAGTTAATTATATATATATATATCTAATAATTATAGAAATCTAGTTAATTATACAGATATCTAGTTAATTATATCAATATCTAATAATTATATCGATGTCTAATTAATTATATAGATATCTAGTTAATTATATAGATATCTAGTTAATTATATAGATGTCTAGTTAATTATATAGATTTCTATTTGATTATATAGATGTCTAGTTAATTATATGATATCTAGTTCTAGTTAATTATATAGATGTCTAGTTAATTATATAGATGTCTAGTTAATTATATAGATATCTAGTTAATTATATAGATGTCTATTTAATATATAGATATCTAGTTAATTATATGATGTCTATTTAATTATATAGATGTCTAGTAATTATATGATGTCTAGTTAATTATATAGATGTCTAGTTAATTATATAGATATCTAGTTAATTATATAGATATCTAGTTAATTATATGATGTCTATTTAATTATATAGATGTCTAGTTAATTATATGATGTCTAGTTAATTATATAGATGTCTAGTTAATTATATAGATGTCTAGTTAATTATATGATGTCTAGTTCTAGTTAATTATATAGATGTCTAGTTAATTATATGATGTCTAGTTAATTATATAGATGTCTAGTTAATTATATAGATATCTAGTTAATTATATAGATATCTAGTTAATTATATAGATGTCTAGTTAATTATATGATGTCTAGTTAATTATATAGATGTCTAGTTAATTATATAGATATCTAGTTAATTATATAGATATCTAGTTAATTATATAGATATCTAGTTAATTATATGATGTCTATTTAATTATATAGATGTCTAGTTAATTATATGATGTCTAGTTAATTATATAGATGTCTAGTTAATTATATGATGTCTAGTTCTAGTTAATTATATGATGTCTAGTTAATTATATAGATATCTAGTTAATTATATGATGTCTATTTAATTATATAGATGTCTAGTTAATTATATGATGTCTAGTTAATTATATGATGTCTAATTAATTATATAGATATCTAGTTAATTATATAGATATCTAGTTAATTATATAGATATCTAGTTAATTATATAGATTTCTATTTGATTATATAGATGCTCTAGTTAATTATATGATATCTAGTTCTAGTTAATTATATAGATGTCTAGTTAATTATATAGATGTCTAGTTAATTATATAGATATCTAGTTAATTATATCGATGTCTATTTAATTATATAGATATCTAGTTAATTGTATGATGTCTAGTTAATTATATAGATGTCTAGTAATTATATAGATATCTAGTTAATTATATAGATATCTAGTTAATTATATAGATACTGTCTATTTAATTATATAGATGTCTAGTTAATTATATGATGTCTAGTTAATTATATAGATGTCTAGTTAATTATATGATGTCTAGTTCTAGTTAATTATATGATGTCTAGTTAATTATATAGATATCTAGTTAATTATATGATGCTATTTAATTATATAGATGTCTAGTTAATTATATGATGTCTAGTTAATTATATGATGTCTAATTAATTATATAGATATCTAGTTAATTATATAGATATCTAGTTAATTATATAGATATCTAGTTAATTATATAGATTTCTATTTGATTATATAGATGTCTAGTTAATTATATGATATCTAGTTCTAGTTAATTATATAGATGTCTAGTTAATTATATAGATGTCTAGTTAATTATATAGATATCTAGTTAATTATATAGATGTCTATTTAATTATATAGATATCTAGTTAATTGTATGATGTCTATTTAATTATATAGATGTCTAGTTAATTATATGATGTCTAGTTAATTATATAGATGTCTAGTTAATTATATAGATGTCTAGTTAATTATATTGATATCTAGTTAATTATATAGATGTCTAGTTAATTATATAGATGTCTAGTTAATTATATGATGTCTAGTTCTAGTTAATTATATAGATGTCTAGTTAATTATATTGATATCTAGTTAATTATATAGATGTCTAGTTAATTATATAGATATCTAGTTAATTATATAGATGTCTAGTTAATTATATAGATATCTAGTTAATTATATAGATGTCTAGTTAATTATATAGATATCTAGTTAATTATATGATGTCTAGTTAATTATATAGATATCTAGTTAATTATATAGATGTATAGTTAATTTATGAATGATAGTGTATATTCTACTTTATTTATGCCGAGACATGGAAGTAGAAATCTACGTTTTATTATACTATAAACAGTTTATAATGCACATTTATTATAACACGACTTAATTATGTTTTCTTTCCTATGAAAGAATAAAGCAACTCTTGTTGTAATGGACAATCAAATATGGCTGTTACATTCTACCCCCCTTTAAAGTTAGAGCTGTTTTCTATTTCAGGTTGGCTTATTTTTATTTATTTTAGTTTGTTATTAATTTGGACAAAACATGAATAATTTGTTTCACAGTTGTAAAAAAAAGAAAAGAAAAAGAAAGCCCCCACAATGATGTAATTTTTGTTTTACAAAATTGTTTCATTAAAAATGTCAGTTAGAAAACTGAGATACAGATAATATATACCTACAGTTGTACAATAATCAGAAAAAGAAAACCCACACAATTCTAACTTTTTATTTAAAATGTCAGATAAAAAAATGATCAGAAACAAATAATGCATACATACATCTTACAATCAGTTTGGATAAAAGATTAAACTGTGATATATATTTTTTCTAGTCTAATAAGTGTACTTTATAGATCGATCATAATTGTGGAATCTCTCTTCTAGCATTTTACAGTCTGACTTTTCAGACACTGTTTGATCATTATAGAGAAATGTTTGTTTTATGTATGTTGAAATAAAAGTACACATAAACAAAAATGGTGGAGGTACAATATGTTTTACTGTTTCGTATTTGATAAAATGTTGGTGAATTCTTTCTTTATTGAACATGTCTGTTGTAAATATGATTTATAATTCCTAGAACAAAACATATGGATTCCCCTTCATCCATTTCTCTCTGGGTGTATATTCTTGACTTGGACGTAAAACCCAATTCAATCTCTGTGTGTGTGTGTGTGTGTGTGTGTGTGTGTGTGTGTGTGTGTGTGATTCATCTCAGTAATTTATACCCCCTGCAATTTTACTCAGCAGTTATTAAACTTCAATATTAGCAAAATTTTAACCATGTATATTGTTAGTGCTATATTTGTATATTATGTAACAGGAGTTCACTCCAGTATTTGTGCCATATGAATTAAAATTTAATCTTTAAGAGTTGAAAGACTTAACTCAGATTTGTTGTGAATCGTTATTCTTGAAAGACATAGGGGAGGATTTGTATTGTTGGGTTTGGGTTCAGGGGAGTATGTGCATTGTTGGGTTTGGGTTCAGGGGAGGATTTGTATTGTTGGGTTTGGGTTCAGGGGAGTATTTGTATTGTTGGGTTTGGGTTCAGGGGAGTATGTGTATTGTTGGGTTTGGGTTCAGGGGAGTATGTGGGTATGTGTTTAGAAGAGTTTCGGGTTCAGGGTTTGGGTGGGGGTTAATTTTAGTTTTGATATATCTAAATCAACTTTTAAGAATTTTTCTTGAATGTTTAATCTTACCTGATGTAAAAGGTTATAACCTATTACTATTCAGTCTTTTAAAAAACAACAGAAGAAATCAGGTCAAGGTTGATCAAAGGTCAAAGTTAACTTATGGAGGGGAATAAATAAGTAATTCTTGTTAAACAGGAATTTCAACCTTATGTTTTTTGTTTAATTTGTATTTTTGATATCAAGACTGGTGTGGTTTTTTTTTCTATTTTTAAATCTGTCTAATGACATTAAACTTAGGGTTGTATATTTAATTATAAGCTTTAATATTTTTATGCTTATTTTTTTACAGAATACGTTAATTCACACATTTGCTTGATTTGTGTGTTTGTAATTATTGTGTATTTTTTGATTGAGTGTGAAAATTTATCTAATGTTTTTATATCAAAGATGATAATTGTGTATCACATATTACTTTTAGTGATACAGCATTTTTCTTTTAACATGTTATTGTAAATAACGAGATATTCATATGTATTTTCTGTAAATACAATTCTGATATGTAATCAATGTCTACCAGTACAATTTAGAAAAATGTGACTAACACTCAGAACTGGTAAAATGAAAATAAAATCTTGTCTTCTTATTGACATTCTTTAGGAATTTGTAATTCTAATTCTGTGATTTTATCAAAGTTGTATCACGATAGAAATATATAAATATCTCTAAGTTATGTTGGAATAAAAATGTATTTGACAATAGTATTATATTTATTATATTTTAATTTAATTTTTTTTTAATGATAAACAATCATAAATTTTTTTTGTATATATACACACATATATATATTTATATATTTATTTAGAATTTTATACTTTTTTTAAATTCTCTAGAAATTATAATCTTCATATTCAGTTATTCCTAGTAATTCATATTGATTTTTTGGCCTTTTTAATTGCACATTCATCATCATCCACTTCTTTCAGTACTTTGATTTATAACAGTTTTTCTTATTAATACTTTCAGTATCTTGATTTTTTTCTTTTTTTTCTTTTTTTTTTGCAGTTTTTCTTATACTTCCTGTTTAAAAATCGACATCCCTGATCATCCAGTACTTTCAGTACTTTGATTTAATTCAGTTCTTTATCCATACTAGAAAAAAAAAGTTGTTTAATTATGGGATCTTTAAATTTGTTTACTAAGTATCAGTCAATATATATATATGAGTAATTACATTTTGTAATTAGTGAGAGGTCAAGGTCAGATTCTTAGCAAGGTCAAACTAAAGACTTAAGAATGGGCACTGACTTTTATCTCATCAAATGCTGTGAAACTTAGAAATTTGGCCATAGACCATCTGATGAGACTTTTGAAATCTTAAACCTTCATCACAGTCAAAGTGGCATATAAATTGAGCAGTTGTTACTTGAGAACATTGTAATGGTTTGCAAAGGTATTGCAACTACTGACCTTTTGACATTATTATAAAAATAGAACAGACGCAATTACGCCATGTTGTTGTTTGCTGAAATGGAAAAAAATGTGCTTTGTTAAATTAATCAGCATTACTAAAGCAACGTGTTATTGGGTGAATTTATCTCATTAAACTGGAAGATTTATCACAAGACTCCAAAAGTAAAAAAAAGAACTGTTAATATTTCTAGATGTTTTATGTATGAGTACTGTCAGTAAATCAATCAACAGCATTCTTATATCTATACAGAGTTAGCTATGATATATATATATGATATTAATGGTGATATATTTGATATTTTTCTGGTGATTTTATTCTTTTTCATGCTGTAAAAGCTTATTTTTCTCCATTTTCTGATTATAGACTGGAGTTTCCCTGTTTTGTTTTTGTGTTTATTTTAATATAGATGATATTGTTAAGTGGCTTGTTATCAGAATGAAAGATGGATAATCAACAGGGTAACAAAAAAATGAGGGAAAAAAATCAAATTAAATGAGGTTACTTATCTGGTTCAGTAATTATATTGTCTCTTGGAAAAAATTAATTGGGAAGGAAAAACAATAATATAGAAGAAAGCTTTTCCTAAAAATATGTAATAAATTACATGTGACACTTGAATTAATTGTATTATTATTTTTAATATTATTATTATTATTATTATTATTATTAATATTATTATTATTACTATAAGATATGACCATTAATGCCTCTTATTTTTTATATTAAGATAGACAGTATGCCGTTGATTTGCTGTTTCTGTTTCTGTATTTCTGTACTAACCAGCATATACCAAATACATCAGTTATATTCAGGTTTCTTTCTTCTTTTCTGGTTTACTTTGTTTTGTTCTTTTTCCTTTTTAAATTTTTCTTGATTATGAATCATTATACATAATGTCATTTATTGTAGCTACTAGCATTGTAAGTTTTTGAATTCGTAACAATTCTGATACATGTGTTTGATTTTTATAGTTCGTTTGATAACTTCAGGACAATCAGATATTTATGACTGCAGATACTGACATTGGCTATTTATATCCACTAATTATCTGATTTAACTGAACAACAAACTTCTTCCTGTACAACTGATCGTCAGATATTGAATGTAAATTTGTTTTTATCTACCAGTTTAACTGGACAAATTTTCTTCTTTTTATTTTGATTGACATAATGTAACTACATTGTACTTCATATATCACACATAATAATCTGGATATAAATGCTAAAAGCATGATTGGAACAAATAACCAAATAAATCCAATATTATTCAATTGTTTTGTAAAAACATTCAGATCTGGCTTTATGTACATTAATTTTATCCCATATATGAAATTATTTCAAAATCAAACTTTTACTAAACAGTTAATTAAGATAATTAAACTCGGAAGAATTAGACCCATGAGAATTTGACATTTGACAAATTTTTAACCTAAAATTAATGTATATGGCATGCCAGTTTATGGAAAAACAACTGATTTAACCCCCAATACCTACAGATATTTAGAATTAAAATATGGAATCATATAGATAGCAACCAGCTATCCTATACATAACTACCAGCTATCCTATAGATAACACCACAGCTATCCTATAGATAACAAACACAGCTATCCTATTGATAACAACCAGCTATCCTATAGATAACAACCACAGCTATCCTATTGATAACAACCAGCTATCCTATAGATAACAACCACAGCTATCTTATAGATAACAACCAGCTATCCTATAGATAACAACCACAGCTATCCTATAGATAACAACCACAGCTATCCTATAGATAACAACCAGCTATCCTATAGATAACAACCACAGCTATCCTATTGATAACAACCAGCTATCCTATAGATAACAACCACAGCTATCTTATAGATAACAACCAGCTATCCTATAGATAACAACCACAGCTATCCTATAAATAACAACCACAGCTATCCTATAGATAACAACCAGCTATCCTATAGATAACAACCATAGCTATCCTATAGATAACTACCAGCTATCCTATAGATAACAACCACAGCTATCCTATAGAAAACAACCACAGCTATCCTATAGAAAACAACCAGCTATCCTATAGATAACAACCACAGCTATCCTATAGATAACAACCAGCTATCCTATAGATAACTAAGCTATCCTAGGGTTTACTGATTTTTACATAATTTGGCATGCTATAAATGTATCATTATTTTGGCCATTGACATTCCTTTATCTTAGGGTTATAGTTATCAGAGAGCTATCAGATTTGTTGTAATGATAGTTGTATATAATGTTTGTATTCTGTAGTGCTTCACTTGTATATAATATCTATATAAATCTTTTTTATTATAAAATATGTGTTATGTGTTGTTATTTTAATCAAACAATGAATTTAAATACACCAACTTGACAAGTGTATTTTACTATAGTCTCAGTCAGTTGTCAGAAGTTTGACAAGCAGCAAATAGCTGCTAAATTGCTAATGTGGCTTAAAACAACAGCCAGTTGTCTAAAGTTTCACATAGCTGCCAATAGCTGCAAATTGCTGATCTAGCATAAAAAAAACAGCCACTTGTCTAAAGTTTCACACAGCCGCCAAAATCTGTTAAATTGCTGATTTGGTATAAAACAACAGCCAGTTGCCTTAAGTTTCACATTGCTGCCAATAGCTGCAAAATTCCTGATGTGGCATAAAATAATAGCCACTTGTCTAAAGTTTCACATAGCTGCCTAAAGCTGCTAAATTGCGAATGTGGCTTTAAACAACAGTTAGTTATCTGAAGTTTCACATAGCCACAAATAGCAGCTAAATTGCTGATGTGGCTTAAAACAACAGCCAGTTGTCTAAAGTTTCACATAGCCACAAATACATGTAGCTGCTAAATTGCTGATGTGGCTTAAAACAACAGCCAGTTGTCTAAAGTTTCACATAGCCACAAATAGCTGCTAAATTGCTGATGTGGCTTAAAACAACAGCCGGTTGCCTAAAGTTTCACATAGCCATAAATAGCTGCTAAATTGCTGATGTGGCATAAAACAACAGCCAGTTGTCTAAAGTTTCACATAGCCATAAATAGCTGCTAAATTGCTGATGTGGCATAAAACAACAGCCAGTTGCCTTAAGTTTCACATAGCCATAAATAGCTGCTAAATTGCTGATGTGGCATAAAACAACAGCCAGTTGCCTTAAGTTTCACATAGCCATAAATAGCTGCTAAATTGCTAATGTGTCATAAAACAACAGCCAGTTGTCTAAAGTTTCACATAGCCATAAATAGCTGCTAAATTGCAGATTTCGTTTGTCAGCTAACACTTGTCTGATCTTGACTGTTATTTGTGAAAACTACCCCAGCCATAAATAGCTGCTAAATTGCTGATGTGGCATAAAACAACAGCCAGTTGCCTTAAGTTTCAATAGCCATAAATAGCTGCTAAATTGCTAATGTGGCATAAAACAACAGCCAGTTGTCTAAAGTTTCACATAGCCATAAATAGCTGCTAAATTGCAGATTTCGTTTGTCAGCTAACACTTGTCTGATCTTGACTGTTATTTGTGAAAACTACCCCAGTGTAAGCAAAAGAACTACAGTGAAAACTAAAAACCAACCTCATGTAAACCATAGACCTTCTGAACAAAACAACAATGGAATCCATGTTAACACAATTTAAACAAAACCATGTTTAACAGTTGAACCATGTGATCTTTCTCATCCTTTATTCATGAGCCGATTGTTCAGAATTCTTATTGTCAACTTTGTCAAATCCCACTCAGACAGGTCGTAACAAGAGTGTGTTAATATTACATGTAGTCAGTTGGTTTTCTCCAGGAATTCTAGTTTTCTACACCATCTCATAACGAGAGAGACTATTACATGTAGTCAGTTGGTTTTCTCCAGGAATTCTTGTTTTCTACACCTTATCGTAACAAGAGAGTGTGTGACTTTTACATGTAGTCAGTTGGTTTTCTTCAGGAATTCTGGTATTCTACACCATCTCGTTACAAGAGAGTGTGTTAATATTACATGTAGTCAGTTGGTTTTCTTGGGAATTCTGGTTTTCTACACCATCTTGTTATGAGAGAGTGTGTGACTATTACACGTAGTCAGTTGGTTTTCTCCAGGAATTCTGATTTTCTATAACATCTCGAAACAAGAGTGTGTGTGACTATTACATGTAGTCAGTCGGTTTTCTCCAGTAATTCTGGTTTTCTAAACCATCTCGTAAGGAGAGAGTGTGTGACTTTATCATGTAGTCAGTTGGTTTTCTTCAGGAATTCTGGTTTTCTACACCATCTCGTAACGAGAGAGTGTGTGATTATTACATGTAGTCAGTCAGATTTCTCCAGGAATTCTGGTTTTCTACACCATCTGGTTACGACAGAGTGTGTTACTATTACATGTAGACAGTTGGTTTTGTCCAGGAATTCTGGTTTTCTACAGTATATTGTAACGAGAGAGTGTGTGACTGTTACATGTAGTCAGTTGGTTTTCTCCAGGAATTTTGGTTTTCTACACCATCTTGTTACGAGAGAGTGTGTTACTATAACATCAAGTCAGTTGGTTTTTCAAGGAATTCTGGTTTTCTACACCATCTCGTAAGGAGAGAGTGTTTGACTTTTACATGTAGTCAGTTGGTTTTCTTCAGGAATTCTTGTTTTCTACACCATCTTGTAATAGGAGAGTGTGTTACTATAACATGTTTTCAGTTGGTTTTCTCCAGGAACTCCAGTTTTTTTTTTACACAATCTCGTTACAATGGTGTTACTATTACATGCAGACAGTTGGTTTTGTCTAGGAATTCTGGTTTTCTAAACCATCTCGTAACAAAAGAGTGTGTTACTATTACATGTAGTCAGTTGGTTTTCTCAAGGAATTCTAGTTTTCTTTACCATCTTGTAACGAAAGTGTGACTGTTACATGTAGTTAGTTGGTTTTTCCAGGAATTCTGGTTTTCTACACCATCTCGTAAAGAGATAGTGTGTGACTATTACATGTAGTCAGTTGGTTTTCTCCAGGAATGCTGGTTTTCTACACCATCTCGTAACGAGAGAGTGTGTGATTATTACATGTAGTCAGTCAGTTTTCTCCAGGAATTCTTGTTTTCTACGACATCTTGTAATAGGAGAGTGTGTTACTATAACATGTTTTCAGTTGGTTTTCTCCAGGAACTCCGGGGTTTTTTTTACACAATCTCGTTACAATGGTGTTACTATTACATGTAGACAGTTGGTTTTGTTTAGGAATTCTGGTTTTCTAAACCATCTCGTAACAAAAGAGTGTGTTACTTTTACATGTAGTCAGTTGGTTTTCTCCAGGAATTCTGATTTTCTTCACCATCTTGTAACGAAAGTGTGACTGTTACATGTAGTTAGTTGGTTTTTCCAGGAATTCTGGTTTTCTACACCATCTTGTAAAGAGATAGTGTGTGACTATTACATGTAGTCAGTTGGTTTTCTCCAGGAATGCTGGTTTTCTACACCATCTCGTTACAAGAGAGTGTGTTAATATTACATGTAGTCAGTTGGTTTTCTTGGGAATTCTAGTTTTCTACACCATCTTGTTATGAGAGAGTGTGTGACTATTACATGTAGTCAGTTGGTTTTCTCCAGGAATTCTGGTGTTCTATAACATCTTGAAACAAGAGTGTGTGTGACTATTACATGAAGACAGTCGGTTTTCTCCAGGAATTCTGGTTTTCTACAGTATATTGTAACGAGAGAGTGTGTAACTATTACATGTAGTCAGTTGTTTTTCTCCAGGAATGCTGGTTTTCTACACCATCTCGTAAAGAGATAGTGTGTGACTATAACATGTAGTCAGTCGGTTTTCTCCAGGAACTCTGGTTTTCTACACCATCTCGTAACGAGTGTGTATTTCATAATACTGAGCCATGATCTGGTTTGTACCGTTTCATAATACTGAGCCATGATCTGGTTTGTACCGTTTCATAATACTGAGCCATGATCTGGTTTGTACTGTTCATAATACTAAGCCATGATCTGGTTTATACCGTTTCATAATACTGAGCCATGATCTGGTTTGTACTGTTCATAATACTAAGCCATGATCTGGTTTGTACATTTTCATAATACTAAGCCATGATCTGGTTTGTACTTTTTCATAATACTGAGCCATGATCTGGTTTGTACTTTTTCATAATACTGAGCCATGATCTGGTTTGAAATGTTTCATAATACTGAGCCATGATCTAGTTTGTACTTTTTCATAATACTGAGCCATGATCTGGTTTGTACCGTTTCATAATACTGAGCCATGATCTGGTTTGTACTGTTCATAATACTAAGCCATGATCTGGTTTATACTGTTTCATAATACTGAGCCATGATCTGGTTTGTACTGTTCATAATACTAAGCCATGATCTGGTTTGTACTGTTTCATAATACTGAGCCATGATCTGGTTTGTACTGTTCATAATACTAAGCCATGATCTGGTTTGTACCGTTTCATAATACTGAGCCATGATCTGGTTTGTACTGTTCATAATACTAAGCCATGATCTGGTTTATACCGTTTCATAATACTGAGCCATGATCTGGTTTGTACTTTTAATAATACTAAGCCATGATCTGGTTTGTACCGTTTCATAATACTGAGCCATGATCTGGTTTGTACTGTTCATAATACTAAGCCATGATCTGGTTTATACCGTTTCATAATACTGAGCCATGATCTGGTTTGTACTGTTCATAATACTAAGCCATGATCTGGTTTGTACTGTTTCATAATACTGAGCCATGATCTGGTTTGTACTTTTTCATAATACTGAGCCATGATCTGGTTTGTACCGTTTCATAATACTGAGCCATGATCTGGTTTGTACTGTTCATAATACTAAGCCATGATCTGGTTTGTACTGTTTCATAATACTAAGCCATGATCTGGTTTGTACTGTTCATAATACTAAGCCATGATCTGGTTTGTACTGTTTCATAATACTGAGCCATGATCTGGTTTGTACTTTTTCATAATACTGAGCCATGATCTGGTTTGTACCGTTTCATAATACTGAGCCATGATCTGGTTTGTACTGTTCATAATACTAAGCCATGATCTGGTTTGTACTGTTTCATAATACTAAGCCATGATCTGGTTTGTACTGGTTCATAATACTGAGCCATGATCTGGTTTGTACTTTTTCATAATACTGAGCCATGATCTGGTTTGTACTGTTTCATAATACTGAACCATGTTCTGGTTTGTACTTTTTCATAATACTGAGCCATGATCTGGTTTGTACTGTTCATAATACTGAGCCATGATCTAGTTTGAAATCTTTCATAATACTGAGCCATGATCTGGTTTGTACCGTTTTAAGTACAGGTTTGGAGCATCAGATTCCCGTGTACCTGCAATTTTTCCACTTTTAGAATGAGACCCGATTTAATTTTATAAATATCAATGATTCAACTTCAGTGAATGAGAAATGGGTATTTCTAATCTATGTTGGATGTGACAAGTATATAATGACCTTTTATAGTGCTAGTACACTGGTTTATAATGTCACATCTCAGAAATGATGATATATTGAGTATACTGAAGAGTGATCATAATGAAAAAGTAAAACAAGAAATGATCAGAAATCTGGTATTAGATGTCATTGTTTAATTGTCAGTATAAGTGGTTTATTTATTTAATGCTATATTTGATGTCCTTGTAAACATATTGTTGATTATTCTCAGAACTGCGGGATCTCGAGATCCGGTGTACCGGAAACACGACAGGAAATGTGACAAAGTATAAATACATTATATAGATACACATGTAACTGCTTTGTATGTAAACAGGAAGCTTATATAAAGTATAAATATCAACTCTATACGTCACTGACAAATCTACGGTGAGAAATTTTCTGGGAATTGTTTTCTTCTATCAGCGACATTTAAAACGGATGTTCATAAAACTGAAAATCAGCAACAGATAAAATGACTGAAAATATACCATAACTTAATGATGAAAATTATAATACCAGATAAATATGGGTATAGGGCATGGTAAATACATATACATAAAATGTGTCATCATCATCACCACCACCATCCCCATCATCATCACCACCACCACCACCATCACCACCGCCATCCCCATCATCATCATCATCATCAATATCAAAACCAGGATTATCATCATAGCCTACAACACATTCGGCATCATCATCATCATAAGCTGAAATCATCATCATCATCATCATTAACCATTAACATAAAAACCGGAATATCATCATAGTCTGCAACACCATCATCATCATTACCATCCTCATTTCAATCAACACCGCCGACATCATCATGTGGTTATAATTTTAGACATTCTTACTGTTTATTTCAAGTAGAAATGTTACAACACTATTTAACACGTAATATTGTAAACATCTCGATTTATAACTATTACTCAACTTTTAGATTCAAAAACAGGATCGAAAAATGGGAGTGTATGAATGAATTTACGATTGCTATTATCATAACCTGACTTCATTGTCTGTCTGTTGTCATGACAACATCACGCCAGCAGATTTCCTTGTATTGTTTGTGGAAAAACCCAGATCAATCGATGTGCCGTGGAGGTGTGGAAAAACCGCTCATTCTTTTTAATATGAGTTGAGTAATGGTTTTTTTTTCTTTTATTATGGAATAAACGTCTCATTAATGAGTATTTCAATGACTAATTTTGAGACATTGCCAGATATTAAAATATATGACCTTTTCAAAATAACTTTCACAATGAACACACGGACAGGTGTAAACTTGTATCATAGTGTCTCATTTACAGGACATCGATATTACAAAGAAATGAAAATAGCCCAAAAAATCCCCCAGAACTACTGGGACCCTGACTTTGTAAGTCATGTCTGATTATATATTATACATGAAATCACAAGGTTGTAACTTGATCTTTACAGACTTCAATGACGAAGTGGTAGATAATTAGTTTTCTTTATCTACTTAGTATTCTGTAATTTGAGATCCAGTTCAGTAAGAACAAAGTACAATTTCACAGTGTACCTGACTTAGGATTTTTTTTATTAGGTTAGAATGATGTTCAGTTTCCATGGTGACATTCTATTTCCATTTTATGCACCTGTGTGAATGAAATATAATTTTTTTCTCTGACTTTACACACAATGGTTCTGTAGTCTCTCTCTCTCTCTCTCTCTCTCTCTCTCTCTCTCTCTCTCTCTCAAGCGCGCGCACGTACTCACGCACGCAAGATGGGCACATCATTGAAAGTTTTTAAACATTAATAAATTAACATAATGATTTGGTTTATCTCATAACATAATGTATTGGTGAAAGTAATAACATTGATCTGAAAAACATGTACAGGGAATCCCCTACACGATCCAAAGGAATTAATATGAACAATATATATACAATAAAAATGTCTGTGTAAATAATCGACGGTTGTAGTAAACAGAAATTATCTTGTACAGTTAAGTACACTCTTTGATATGAGCAATAGAAATTTCTAAAAATATCAAAAATCAATAATTTTAAATCGGTGATATTTAAAACGGTTTATAATGCCGCACAGGTCTAGGTAACAAAGGATTGCGTAAGATTATAAATGTGTTTTGTCTAAAAGCTGATTCACGTTTTTAAAATTTTGTTTTGTCAAATAAAATAAAAGTTTATTTTCTAGTTACACATAACAACCTACCAGGAAGTAAATTGATAAAGTTTTAATACTGATAAACGGTTTATATGCCGAACTTAAATACGTATACAGGACGTTATCTATACAAATGCCGAACTATTGCAGATGTTATAGCTTTGTTAGGTATAAATGCCGAACTTTACCCTAGGTATTCATGGTCAACCATGGATCATCACCAAGACGAAGTTATCAGTTTCACGTGTTTGTTTATTATTACGTAACCAACCATAGATAACATGCTAAATAACAGTCTGCACAATGGCCGCAAGGTCCCATGTAGACTATAAACTCGCTCAATTTGTGTGTGTATAACATGCACCTGACACATATACAAAATACATACCAATGGCAACAAGCCAAGTCTGTTTGTCTTACCTGCAAAGGTAAAGTCTGTGTGTACGGAAAATGAAACCAAAATAAATAAATAAATTAATAAGAAAATAATTAAATAAAAAGAATTGAGACAAAATAATTAATTATTAAAAAATAAGAAGAAAATAATTAAATAAAATAGTTTAAAAAAATTGAAATTGAAATAAAATAAATAAAATGAAATAAATTGACCAGGAACTGTTTATTGACGGAAAATTTGGACGAAACGCTGTTTATTGTTTGTAAAAATTGGACAAAATTTTGACAAGTAAATTCATGTTTTTCCGTACAGACGATATAAAATTTGCGGAGGCGAGAATTATCACTTGATGATAAAAACAAAGTCATTCAGTGAAGTATAGAGTTACTTATAATTTTAATTTCAAAGTAAACAAAACACTTAGAGTGTCTACAGTATCGTAACCCAAGATCAGATGGTGGATGTGTGTGTATAGGGTTATATCCTGTGTTTATTGTTCACAACAACTCAGCGTGTCCGGGTACTTGTTATACAATAATGACTTCTGCTTAACTGTAAATCATACAACAATAATTATTGTACTAAATGTACGTCCTTGTCGTGAATAGCGGAATCAGTCTGTTCCTATATCATCCCAAGTACAATGTACTTTACGATGTCGTGAGAAAGTGTGTGTGTGTGTGTGTGTGTGTGTGTGTGTGTGTGTGAGAGAGAGAGAGAGAGAGAGAGAGAGAGAGAGAGAGAGAGAGAGAGAGAGAGAGAGAATTGATCATATTACACTGAAATGGTAAAATTGGAACTTGATACGAATTATCCGGCATTTCGTAGTGATAATGATAGTAATAGAGACAACATTTCACAAAATTAAGTTTAGATTTTTATAATGAAATAAATAAAATAATGAAAAAACAAATTGTGGGAGATCATTCTACCCAGCATGTCGTTACTTAATGATGTATTTGTATGATCGAGCCCACAACCCACTATCCCATTTCCAAACTGAATACTTTGTTCAGCATATCGTCACTCAATAATGTAGTTATATGATCGAGCCCACAACCCACTATCCTATCTCCATACTGAATTCTTTGCTCACCGCGTCGTTACATGAAAAGTTTTAATGAAATATCCACTACATGGTCGCACTTCATAAATTCTCCTAAGATCAGAGGAGTTGTCGTTCTTGAGTTATGTAATGTTATACTCTTATAACAATTATTATGGTGGCTTATTTCTGACATCTATGGTGGCTTATTTCTGACATCGACTTAATTTTAGTCGACATAAAATTATCTCAACATGTCGACTTAATATCTTGACAAGTCGACATAATATCATGAAAAGTTGTGATACCAAAATAAAAGTTAAAATAAGTAACACTATGGTGGCTTATTTCTGACATCGACATAATTTTAGTCGACATAAAATTATCTCGACATGTCGACTAATTATCTTGGCAAGTCGAGATATTATCATGGAAAGTTGTGATACCAAAATGAAAAGTTGAGATAAGTAACACGACATGCCGCGATACTTATGTTGACCAGTCGTAACAATTATCTCGATATCTCGACTTTTTTTATCGCGGCAAGTCCTGTTACTTATCTCAACTTTTTATTTTGGTATCACAACTTTCCATGATAATATCTTGACTTGTCAAGATAGTAAGTCGACATGTCGAGATAATTTTATGTCGACTAAAATTATGTCGATGTCAGAAATAAGCCACCATATAACACGACATGCCGCGATACTTATGTTGACCAGTCGTGATAATTATCTCGATATCTCGACTTATTTTCATCGCGGCAAGTCGTGTTAATTATCTCAACTTTTTATTTTGGTATCACAACTTTTCATGATATTATGTCGACTTGTCAAGATAATAAGTCGACATGTCGAAGTAATTTTATGTCGACTAGAATTATGTCGATGTCAGAAATAAGCCACCATATATTATAAATAAAAAAGGCAACCGTTTAACTTGAAAACAATATAAAAATAAGTCGAGATAATTATTACGACTGGTCAACATAAGTATCGCGGCATGTCGTGTTACTTAACTCAACTTTTCATTTTTGTATCACAACTTTCCATGATAATATCTTGACTTGTCAAGATATTAAGTCGACATGTCGAGATAATTTTATGTCGACTAAAATTATGTCGATGTCAGAAATAAGCCACCATAGATCATCACCAAGACGATGTTATCAATATTTCACGTGTTTGTTTATTATTACGTAACCAACCATAGATAACATGCACCTGACACACATACAAAATACATACCAATGGCAACAAGCCAAGTCTGTTTGTCTTACCTACAAAGGTAAAGTCTGTGTGTACGGAAAATGGAGCCAAAATAAATAAATAAATTAAATTGATCAGAAAATAATTAAATGAAAAGAATTGAGACAAAATAATTAATTAATAATTCATTAATGAAAAAATAATAAGAAAATAATTCAATAAAATAATTTAAAAGAATCTAAATAAAAATTTAAACTAAAATAAAATAAATGAAATGAAATAAATTGACCAGAAACTGTTTATTGACAGAAAATTTGGACGAAACGCTGTTTATTGTTTGTAAAAATTGGACAAAATTTTGACAAGTAAATCCATGTTTTCCGTACAGATATAAAATTTGCGGAGGCGAGCAATTATCACTTGATGATAAAAACAGCATATCGTCACTCAATAATGTAGTTATATGATCGAGCCCACAACCCACTATCCTTTCTCCAGACTGAATTCTTTGCTCACCGCGCTGTTACATGAAAATGTAAGTTTTAATGAAATATCCGCTACATGGTCGCACTTCATGAATTCTCCTAAGATCAGAGGAGTTGTCGTTCTTGAGTTATGTCATGTTATACTCTTATAACTATTATAAATAAAAAAGGCAACCGTCCGTGTCTGTCCGTCTGTCTATCTATCTATGCGTCCCCTGACTATTCCTCTGTCCGTCAATGTATCCGTTTGTCTCTACGACTATCTGTCTGTCTATATGCCCGTCTGTCTATGCGTCCGTCCGTCTATGCGTCTGCCTGTCGTCGCTATGCATTTGTATGTCCGAATATGCCTTTGTGCCTTTCAGATCGTTCCGGCCTCTTTAGATACGTTGCCGAATACAAACTGCTTTATAGCATAGTAAATAATACGGTTATATTATCATTTATCGAGTGTAGTGCGAAATTTTTTAGTCTTTCGACAGTTTTAATGATATTTATAGTAATATCTAATAAAAAAAAACCTTGATTTTATGACTGAAATGAATAAAAGAAATTGTACTGAAAAATTGATTCATACAAAAAGATATGTCTGTCCTTCAGCGTTCAAAATTTCCTAACATTTTTTCGTGTGGATGGCTCTTCATTTTACCCGTAAAACCAATCAAGTTCACAATTTTGACTAGATCACGTGTGAGGAAAATTGAATTTATTAAATAATTTTAATGATTTAATCATAATATTGTAAAATAAGAAAATCTGTTAGATTTAAATCAATTAAATTTAAGAAAAAAGTAATTTTATTCCATCAACCAGTCGGTTCTTCGATAAATCATTTCAAATTCAATCTGATATTAATTTAATATTATTACATTATATAAATTTACATTCGTTCTTCCCACATATTTTGTCAACATCCCAAAATAATTACACTCTGTATGGATACCTGTCAATCAATTTAGCAAATTGATCCTGATGATTACAGGTGATGGAATGTGTCTAATAAACAGTATGTTCACCGACTTAGATTATTGATAATCTTTTAATTACTCGTATATTAGATTATTATGTAAATTCAATGTAAAACAAATATAAATAATAAATTTTCTCATGAGAAATGTTTTTTTGACCAGTTGTTGCGTAGATTCTATCATGATTTCACCCTTTAAACAGTTCTAATCGAGATTATTTCTAAACATCGTTTTTGTTATTATTTTGAAATTTTAATTTTTAAAATCGTTTTATTTTTTAAAATACAAGTTACAGAAAAATTAGAAAATGTAGTTACATGGAATAAAAAATCTTTCGACGCAAAAACTGCATGAGAGTTCTATTATTATTATTATTATTATTATTATATACACAAATTTCAAGTCGATTTAAGTTTTCTACATGTTTCATTTAAAAGTAAAATTATACTCATTTATTTATTTATTTATTTTTCAGTCTATTATCATCATTAAAGTCCTAAAATAATAAAACCATATAAAACCTACATGTAAACCAGTTTTTAATATTAGAATGTACAAAACCCTTTATTCAATTATTACACAAAGAGCGCATTTTGTCATCAATGATATTTTGACTACAAAAACTTCTATATTTTTATCTTTTATTTCTCGAATCTTAGTTGAGAGATGAACTGGTATTGAAATTTAAAGTTAAGATAATCTGCATCAAACCATGTAAAATACTATATAACAAATACAAATTTTGATGTGCCAGATGTGCACATTTCGGAAATTCATTCCACATCAGTGACACTAGGGACCAAAAAGTTTGATAGATAAAAAAACATACGCCAAACAATTGAAAATTAATGAATCTAAAGTTCCAAAAATATGTGAATTCAAATCCAACTAAGGAATGTTTTGCATGGGGGAACAGACCTTAGTTTTTAAATAAATTTCAGAAATTAAGACGACTGAAAATTTTGCTTAATGGTATATTTTCTGACAGCACAAAGTACTGCCTACTGAGTTATGGATACCTCATTCCGCTATCATTTACTATACAACCTTTATTAGGAGTGTTTTATCTAGTACATTATAGTGAACTGTTTTTGACCCAAAAAGTAACAATTAGAATAAGCGGTCAGATTTTATATGTAACGCAAATGTAAAGCGTATAATTAGACAAAGATATTTTAATTTGACAAATAGTCAATGTTAAATATAGAGGAGATACCCGAAAAATTATCAAGAGCCTCGGTGGCTGAGTGGTCTAAAGCCCATTGCCTCTTCATTGCTTAGGCCAAATCCTAGAGTGAGAAAATTCGTCAGTTTTCTGGCCAAAGGTAAGTGGTTTTCCAGGGCACTCCAGTTTCCTCCAATATACCAGAACTGGACCGCCTCGATATAAGTGGAAAGTCCTTGACTGTGACGTAAAACACCATTATCCTAATCAATTCTAGAAGTGTTACTAAATTCCTTGAAATCTTATTTATGCCCTGTATAAATTTTGAGTACTTTATTTTATAAATAAAAGTTCAAAAATTTGCACACGACACTTACATGCGTATCGCTTGGCTAATTGCGAATCGATCTCGGAATGGTGCTGATGCTGAAAAAGTGATAAAGGTATTAATTACAACTTAATGATTTTCTTTGACAAATGTTATAAAAGATTATAAATACATAAATGTTTGGAAATAACAATAACCTTTTGCTTATATCATATAATTATATACTTCATAAACTCCGTAATTTTTAAAATTGGTTTTTATAACTAACGCTTTTTCGCGTACTTTATTTCCGTAAGTTTAATCTTTGTGTTAAGAAAAATCGAGATATTGATTTTACGACTACTATTAATCAAAAAATCGGATAATCAACATATTTTGATATTTGTTATTTTAAACAATTAGGTATACATATGAGATTGTAAGAATGTGTTAAGATTCTTGTTTTCGAGTCACTGTTATTAGTATATGTCCTTTGTTATTTTTGCGCGAAAAAAACCCCAAAAAAACATAAACTATTTAACTATCTATGAAGTCAGGTTATTGTGTGTTATTTGTTTTTTAATTGACGTCATCGCGTTTTGTTTTTTAAAATTTCATTTCTCTTTTTGATTTGCATAATTTGCTGTACAGTTTTATTTCCATGCCTTCAACTATTGTATTTTTTTCCAGTTATTATGTTTCCATTATCCATGGTGTATTTTCAGAGGATCGTTTTCAGATTTTGGTAATGCTTGTTGTAGCGAATGATTAGCGAAATCGTTGAATTCGAGAAAATGCTAATTAAACAGGGCACTTATTCACAATTTATGGTTCCATTTTTTTCCAGAAACTGTCAAGTTCAAAGTTTTTACGAAGACCATACATCAACTAAACGCAACTAGTAAATGTTAAAATATGATGAACGTAATCGTTACGGAGTGGACATTCTCTCTCTCTCTCTCTCTCTCTCTCTCTCTCTCTCTCTCTCTCTCCTCTCTCTCTCTCTCTCTCTCTCTCTCTCTCTCTCTCTCGGGAAACATTTGTTGTTATTTGTCCGTCCACGTCTATGACAAAATCCAGAGTTGAGTTCATTTTGATTCTGTTTTCAGAGGAGATTGTTTAGGATGTTTGTAATATTTTGAACGTCACATTAACAATGTTACGTGCGACGAGAGCAAGTTTCTTATCACCGAGTTTCATAACTAATTGTCAGTGGGAGGTCGTGGGTTCGAGCCCCGGCCGGGTCTGACTCAAGACTTGAAAGTCTGTAGTGACTGTTCTTTCGCCAAGCACTCGGCATTACAAAATGAAAGTCACTTTCATTCGGATGGGAACTTAAAACAAACGAGGTTCTGTGTCATGGCAGGCATGGCACGATAAAGAACCCTGTTGTATAATGCCATCAGCGCAACGCACAGGCAAAATTTCTGCACTTTCGCCTAAAGCTGGCGACGTCTCGATATAAGTGAAATATTCTTGACTGGGACGTTAAACACCATTACTCAACTCAACTCATAACTAATTATCGCTGTTTTGTTGTCATTTTGTTTACTCCCAAGACAAGTTTGAGAGTGGAGGTATTCTTGTTCAAGAGGCATAACTCTGTCATGCTTGTTATATTATAAAGAGTCTTCCCACTTCTAACACAGTGTTTTATAAAATGATGATAATCATGATGAATTTCCATGAGTCACCTGTGAATTGTCATGTGCTTTATTTGAATTGTCATGTGATACATTCGAATTGCCATGTGCGACTTTTTAACTGTCATGTGTTACCTTTGAATAGACATCTGTAATTTTTCATGTGGTTTGTGCTTTTCGTTTCAATTGTCATGTGTTCTCACGTTTGAATTGTCATGTGCTACTTTAAAATTGTCATCTGTTCTTACGCTTGAATTGTCATATGCTACTTTTAATTGTCATGTGCTCTAATGTTTCAATTGTCATTTGCTACTTTTAAATTGTCACGTGTTCTTACGTTTCAATTGTTATATGTTCTTTTGTTTGAATTGTCATGTGCTACTTTTAAATTATCATGTGTTCTTACGTTGCAATTGTCATGAGCTACTTTTAATTTGTCATGAGTTCTTACGTTTTGATTGTCATGTGTTCATTGGTTTGAAATGTCATGTGCTACTTGTAATTTGTCATGTGTTCTTACGTTTTAATTGTCATGCGTTATTTTTGAATTTTTTATGTGCTACTTTGAATGTTATTTACGATTGAATTGTCTCGTGTAACATTTTTGTTGTCATGTGATACTTCTGGATTCTAAAAAAATCAAATGTAGCAGATACAGAATTTCATCAATTGCTGTTACATAAATTGACAAGTATTTTGTTATCTAAGGTATAAAAACTGAAACACTTTATCATTGTTAAGCCAATTCCAGTCATTCTGTGGCATATCAACTTAAAACGAATGAAAAGTTCAGATTGATTTGATTGGGTGTCTATTAGAAAGTTCTTTTCTTGTATGTATTGGATTACTTTAACTTTATTTGTGTATATGTGTGGGGTGGGGGGTTTAAGATGTAGATGAATGCTATCGTATTTTTCTACGGATAAAATTCAAAGGATGCTGTCGCTGCATTAAACCGGAAATGATAAACTATATTGTTCATCTTGAATGGGCATTTTTCTTAATAAGCGATGGAGCTAAATTTAACCAGAGACGTATTTCGTATTTCGGTTGGCCTGCTCAAAACTGAAATTGTAAACTGTACAGGAAACGAAATTATATTGTGTTGTTATGCCCTTATCTTATCTAATATGATATTTGATTTACATAATATTTTAGATAACGATCAAGGAACTTATTTATCATTGGTCACAAAGTACACCTTACTTTAGTTATCTCCCCTTAGACCATCATTTACGTTTTTTGTTGTAGTTTTTATCAACCAAGGTTATATATCGTCCATTTTTTAAAAATAAAGTTTTCAAATTTTGGTTCTCCGTACTTATCCGTGTTAGATTTTTAATTTATTTATATTTTTGAGTTTATTAGATCAAACACATATTTTTGTTTGTATATGATTTTTTTTTTTAACGTTTGGTATTTGGTTGTTTTTGACGTTGTCAAATTTTATCCACGGGATACCTAAAGAACGTATTTTTATTATTCAAATTTGATATACAAGAATTACGTGAGCAGGTAGTGGTTGTTACAAATTTGACTTTTCTATTTAAGTATATTACTGAGTATATCACTGATACTATAGTGGGGGTGTCCAGTCAGTGTCCAGTAGAGTGCAGTAATGGAGTAGTAAATCCCAGTAATGGTTCATTCACTTATATCGAGTCTGTCAAATTTAACAACTCTGTAAATTCTAAATGATTGCTATAGTTGATAAAGGTGGTTTACAAAAAATACCTAGGTTATCCTAAAGTGATTCCAGCATAAAATTATTGTTTAAAATTATATTTTAAACTGAACAGAATTTTTTATTGATAATCTGAGTAAAAATACGGCGTAATTGTGGTGTTGACCTTTATCTCCTATGTACATGCACGCAATGAAATAAATATGTCATGAATAAAGAAATCTCGTACAATAATATTATATAATTGTTCAAATTGTCAACAGTTCCTCTTAAAAATATACAGATATAAAAAGTATTTCCTGTACTAACTTATAAGAAACAGTTTTGATTTCTTATCATCAATTACCCTCTTATAATAATTTCCGTGTAGGACAAGAAGTCTTTCATAACTAAAAGGAAATAACACAATATATATGTAACAAATTAAGTAGTTTCATTTTCAAAGATATAAGGAAACTCTTAATAAATAAAATTTCATCATAATTGTCTACACTTGTAACAAGGAAATTTAATTTAAAGTTTTTAATAGAAATTAACACCAGGACACAAATAAAAAATACTCCTCTCTCTCTCTCTCTCTCTCTCTCTCTCTCTCTCTCTCTCTCTCTTAATTTGTGCACGCTTTACATCTATATAGTACCCATGTATGTTAACCAAGTTACCTTGGTCCAAAATTTGCAGAAACCGAACGCAACCCATGTCTGTTTTAAAGTTCGGCAATATAAAGACGAATAAATTGGGCGTGTACTTTCGATTTACTTCCTCGTCAATTTTCAGTAAAAAAAGAACTAACAACTAACATTTTTAATTAAAATGTATTTCATATGATGCAAACACATGATTGATGTAACCGGTAAAAATCTAAAATCATTCCTTTCTCTAGAAAAGTCATATTAAGCCACGAAGCGTTTGACCTAGTTCAATGTTACGTCATCACAGTTCGGCAAATGCATTTTATATGCATAAAATCTGAAACAGGAAGAATTTGATACCGGGAAAAACAGAAATGGGGAATTCCCTTTGCATTTCTCGAGAAATCGATATCACAATTTAAAAACTGTGTTTATAGTTCATTTAGGCAAAGCTAAAGTAATTATCTGGTTCTTATCTCTTATTTGCTTCTAAAACAACACAAATGTGTAAGCTATGATATCTTAGCACAAATTTCACAGGAGTTATAAAATATAATAAGGAAAAATTGATGTTTGATAGTCTCGCAATAAAGCTGATGCTATTATTCTGTGGCGGACCGGGATTGATAGGTGGTCGGGAAACTTAGTCGGTAAAGCGTCCCGCTAGTATTGAGAAGGTCCCGGGTTCGAGTTCCGGTCTAGCAGCTGCACTTTCCCCTGTTCGATAAACTTACCATCTCCTCCTGTTTGACATTGAGGTGTTCTTGTTTACCAAGGTGTCTCAGTATTACAAGGCAAAAACTTGCTTGGTTTATGCCTTTAAGTTTTCCCAGTCAAAACAGCAGGGAGCGAGTTATTGTTAAATCCGCAGCAGCATTATTATTGCAGCTATTTGCTGATTGCAAGAATTGCAACTTTTTTGCGGCTTGCAGGAAAGACAGAAAAAATTAAAGAAGACAATTTATCTACACTAAGTATTTTAATACACCGCTTTTCGAGTGTTATTTGAATCTCTCTCTCTCTCTCTCTCTCTCTCTCTCTCTCTCATGTTCTCACATTTTTTTTGCCAAAATTAATATTCAAAATCATGAACTTGCCACCCACTTGAAAACCTGATATACAGATTACTTCATTTAAACAAAAAATTAATTAGGTTTACTAGCTGGCCGTTTGTTCGTGTTTCTATCCACATTGCAATCAAGTTAGTTGTGTTTTGTGTAGACTACTTGTATAAAATAACCGTCAGGGTTCATGTGTTTTATATGTAAGGTTATAATTATACTGTATACATTGTGTTGTTATGTTGTCTGGATAAAAAGTTTGTATTTGTGTCGAGTATTTGGCTGATTTATTTATTTATTTTTTGTTTGTTCATTTTTATTTATTTTTTGTTCATTTTTATCAAAATTCAATCTATATTGATCAACCAATCAGAAATATAATGTATTTCTGTCATATTTAAATCTGTGTTGTTAACCTGAAAGAAACAAAGGAACAATTCTCGCCATGACTACATTTTATGCAGTCTCGATTACATAATGTAAAGGGCGTGGTTCAGTGAAGACGTTTTCTGAAAATAAACATCTAGGTCACATCAATAGGTAGTTCTCCGAATTTCATGATTTATTGGAAAATCATGTAAATAAAAATATTTCAGTTTATTTGAAAACGTATAGAAACTATATAAACACTCATCGCTGGGGTTAAAGTTTTTATAAAATCCCCGTCTCGTGATGATACAATGTCAATAACGCGGGAAATTCCGCGCGATACTTCCTGGTACATTTGTTATTTAATGTTACAGGGATTATCAAATAACGGATAATGATCTCATCAAGTTTATCTTCAAGTGCTTTATTATGTTTAGATTAACTTGTCTGAATTTTGATAAATATCGTGATAAATATGTTCTATTTGTATCTGTTTTATCTGTCAAACTTCCGTGGTATAGTGGTAAGAACGTCCGGCATACTGATTTTGTGTAGTCGGATTTGGATAGTTCAGCTGGTTGTAAAACATATAAAATAATAAGAACCCTGTCACAATTCTAGAACTATACCGATTTATACTTATTACTCGTTTGTAGTTATACCTTTCGTTGTCCCGAAGTCTGAGTTCCACAGTGATCACACGAATTGATCGTTATACCGTTTGTCGTCCCAAAGTCTGAGTTCCACAGTGTTTCCACGACTTGATCGATAATACAGTTTGTCGTCCCAAAGTCTTGACTTCCCCAGTGTTCCCACGACTTTATTGTTATTCCGTTTGTCGATCCAAAGTCTGAGGTCCCCAGTGTTCCCACGACTTTCAAGATCGTTATACCGTTTGTCGTCCGAAAGTCTGTGTTCCCCAGTGTTCCCACGACTTGATTGTTATACCTTTTGTAGTCCCAAAGTCTTGAGTTCCACAGTGTTCCCACGACTTGATCGTTATACCGTTTGTCGATCCAAAGTCTGAGTTCCCCAGTGTTCACCCGACTTTCAAGACCGTTATACCGTTTGTCGTCCGAAAGTCTGAGTTCCCCAGTGTTCCCACGACTTGATTGTTATACGTTTTGTAGTCCCAAAGTCTTGAGTTCCACAGTGTTCCCACGACTTCATCGTTATACCGTTTGTCGTCCCATCAAGTAGATAACCCTTAACTCGAAGTGCCTAACTTATTTTATTGAAGTATGACAAATTAATACATATGTACATGGATATTTTTAAATTTTATTTTTAAGTATGTGCAGACATCTTTCCTTGTTTTGACAACTTCATGTTTTTTAAAAATGTTTTTCAGCCGAGTATGTTTAATATCCTAATAATTATTTGGTTAATCAACTTATTTTCAATGTTTACAATCTATATGGATACTGCACTCAAAGACGGGGCGATACTCTACATCCTATTGTGAGATAGTTTGCGTTCTGGCCTGCCGAAGTTCGTGAGAAAGTTTGCGAGTTGGCCTGCCGAAGTTCGTGAGAAAGTTTGCGAGTTGGCCTGCCGAAGTTCGTGAGAAAGTTTGCGAGTTGGCCTGCCGAAGTTCGTGAGAAAGTTTGCGAGTTGGCCTGCCGAAGTTCGTGTGAAAGTTTGCGTTCTGGCCTGCCGAAGTTCGTGAGAAAGTTTGCGAGTTGGCCTGCCGAAGTTCGTGAGAAAGTTTGCGAGTTGGCCTGCCGAAGTTCGTGAGAAAGTTTGCGAGTTGGCCTGCCGAAGTTCGTGAGAAAGTTTGCGTTCTGGCCTGCCGAAGTTCGTGAGAAAGTTTGCGAGCTGGCCTGCCGAAGTTCGTGAGAAAGTTTGCGAGTTGGCCTGCCGAAGTTCGTGAGAAAGTTTGCGTTCTGGCCTGCCGAATTCGTGAGAAAGTTTGCGAGTTGGCCTGCCGAAGTTCGTGAGAAAGTTTGCGAGTTGGCCTGCCGAAGTTCGTGAGAAAGTTTGCGAGTTGGTCTGCCGAAGTTCGTGAGAAAGTTTGCGAGTTAGCCTGCCGAAGTTCGTGAGAAAGTTTGCGAGTTGGCCTGCCGAAGTTCGTGAGAAAGTTTGCGAGTTGGCCTGCCGAAGTTCGTGAGAAAGTTTGCGAGTTGGCCTGCCGAAGTTCGTGAGAAAGTTTGCGAGTTGGCCTGCCGAAGTTCGTAAGAAAGTTTGCGTTCTGGCCTGCCGAAGTTCGTGAGAAAGTTTGCCTTCTGGCCTGCCGAAGTTTGACGACTTTTTTCGGGTACTCCGGTTTTATCCACCGTCCTAGAACTGACCGCCTAAATATAAAGCCGAAATCTTCACTTAGGTGTTACATCCCTCCACCCCATACCTATCGGAGATAAGATATTACTTTTGATAGCCTGTCTATCTTGACTACAGAATTAACTAAAGTTGAAGACACTTTTACTAATAATACCTCGGAACCACCAAGGCTAGGAACGTCTAGTTGGTTTATATACAAAACACAAACATGTTGAGGATTTTATTATGAGCAAGTAAAAGAATATCGCCAATCAACAGAGCTGTGCTGATCAGCTTTGTTAAGGGAGAGCTGAAGGCCTTAGTGTCCAGGGCATGTTTAATGTGTTGGGATTCTAGGGCATGTTTATTGGGGATTGGATCTGATTCTTTCACTTACGCTCTCCGCTGCACGCTATTGCTTAGATCAAATTATTAAGATCAGATTACATTATTATCTATGTTACTGATCCATATAGAACCTGTTTTCAAGATTATTATTCCGTTGCATCAGTCGAGCTCGTGTTTTCCGAGGAAGGATCAAAATGTTTTATAGTGGAAGAACCTGGAATACCCAGAGAAAACCACCGAACTTCCGGGAGAAACTGAAAAACTTTCCTCGAGGAATTTGAACCTAGGCGTGAGAGGCGCTGTGAACAGTAAGAGCGCGCTTTAGACACTTTTGAGGGCTCTCTTTTCATTATGAGGAATCAAAGGAAGACCACCACCGACAATATTTGACCGATAATGATATACCGTGACGTATTAGGGTTTTTAAAGACTTTCAACAGAACCACTTGGTCATTGCAGCTTCCATAATTTTGCTTGAGACATGCAACTGAACTTTTAATTAAGCGATTTATAAAGAAATCGTGATATTATATATATATATAAATAACATAATACGATATATTTATAAAGTACAAAACTTAACACACAGATATCATCAAAATTTCCGGAACATTAATGTTGTAACATCCGTTTTAAAATAGAAACATTAATTTGAATTTATACTAAGTAAAATATAAGTTACTTCTCATAAAATTTCTGTATTTACAAGAGTTTCCGGAAATATTATCACTTAGTGTAAACCTTCGTGTTTAAGAGCTAATGGTTGTTTATGATAATTGATGACGGTGAAATGTCCGAAGAAGTACCATGATCCCACTGCTGTGCAACACTAAGTCATGATGTCCAGTACCCATACAAACCCCCGATGTGTATTGACCAGTGGTTTCTATATATTTATTATGTATTGTTTTCATCATTTGTTGTTCTTGTTGTTTTTGTTGTTTTTGTTGTTGTTATTATTATTATTGTTGTTGTTATTATTGTTGTTGTTGTTGTTATTATTATTGTTGCTGTCATTGTTGTTGTTGTTTTTGTTGTTGTTGTTGTTGTTGATATTGTTGTTGTTGTTTTTGTTGTTGTTATTGTTGTTGCAGTGTGTTATCGTTTGTTCTGTCTGTTGCCGCCAAGTTCGTTATCCATATTAAAGGTCTATTTATTGTATATAAACATTTTGTACCGTTTTTGTACTTTAGGATAAACAATGACCACCTTATATGATGTTTGTATGTCTCTCTTGTTTCTTGTTTTTTCTCTTTTTCTGAGTTTGTTTGTTTTTCAGATAAATTCTGTAAACTATGTTCTAAACATACATCTCCCAGTACTATGTTATGAAATTTTATGCTTGACCCTAATTGTTTGTAGGTCAGCTTTAACTTGTTCCAGCCTCAATCTAAGGGCTTTTTGCTAGAAATTCAGAACTTAGCACAGAACAAATATCAGTTATGCAAAAGAAAGGTTACAAGATAAAAGGGCACAGCAAATTTTTTTCTTGACAGCTCAGGGTGTTAATATATTCAGTAACACTAATGCCTATCTGAAAACTGACAATGTTGCAATCTAGGCTCACAATATACTCGATCAAATCGGTTGACATTTATTGATATCATGATGGTAACTAAGGGTCTTCGTGTACTTGACAGATAGAAACGTTACTTTCATAGCAAAAACTGAGATACTCGGCCATTGGTCATCATTCATGTCCATTGTAACAACTTATGTGTCTTTGTATATAATAAAACGTAGAAACAAAGGCCATCGTAGATCTCTAATTTTGTCAATTCTAGATCTTGGTACACCTGATATTGGCAATTCTCAGGGTTTAATTTTGGCAACTTTGGATCACCGTACATCTGTTGTGTATACGTGCATATAAAGCTGTACTTTATTGATCCCCGTTTAACATGTTGAAGTCTATTATCTATGTTATATTTGTATTTATCTTCGTTATCGACTTATATACACATATATTTAATCAATAAGTAATCTTCTCACAGTGCAACTGATAATATTTTAAAACAAATTTCAAAAATTCCCTATCTGACTGAAACACATCTGTCGTCTGATGACGCATTGTTGTCATAGCAACAAGAACAGAAATAGAATAGCTACTTGTCTGATGTAATATTACCAACTCCTTTTATGTCAGTTTATTGGAAAACATTTAAACATTACAGTCAAACCAGTCAAACCGTTGGTTTATGGAATGGAGATTTAATTGTTTTAAGCTCAAGGCGACATTTTTTAAACTATCATCGTTAGAGATAGATCTACAATGGTTGTAGATGCCGACCTCTCTAACACAAAGAATTCTCCAAGCTGAACCTATTTTTTACGAGAGGGAGAGGTTTAAGAATTCTAACATAAAAATATTGCTCAGGCCTCCAGCTGCAATGGTCTGGTCCTTTTTGATCCGTAAACGTGTCCCGTACAGAACCCCGATAAGAATCCAGGGGCAAAGCCCCCCAAAAGAAAGCTTTCGACAACATTTTAGAACTTACAATTTAGTCTCTCTCACTCTCTCTCTCATTATAAATCTCCCGGGGACCACTAATTATAAAACTCCAGGACACCACTGATTATAAAACTCCCGGACATCACTGATTATAAATCTCCCGGACACCACTGATTATAAAACTCCCGGACACCACTGATTATAAAACTTCCGGACATCACTGATTATAAAACTCCAAGCCACTACTGATTATAAAACTCCCGGACATCACTGATTATAAAACTCCCGGACACCACTGATTATAAATCTCCCGGACATCACTGATTATAAAACACCTGGACAACACCGATTATAAAACTCCCGGACATCACTGATTATAAAACTCCCGGACACCAATGATTATAAAACTCCCGGACAACACTGATTATAAATCTCCCGGACATCACTGATTATAAAACTCCCGGACATTACTGATTATAAAACTCCCGGACATCACTGATTATAAATCTCCCGGACACCACTGATTATAAAACTCCCGGACATCACTGATTATAAAACTCCCGGACACCACTGGTTATAAAATTCCAGGACATCACTGATTATAAAACTCCCGGACACCACAGATTATAAAACTCCCGGACATCACTGATTATAAAACTCCCGGACACCACTGATTATCAATCTCCCGGACATCACTGATTATAAAACTCCAAGCCACCAGTGATTATAAAACACCCGGACATCACTGATCATAAAACTCCCGGACACGACTGATTATAAATCTCCCGGACATCACTGATTATAAAACACCTGGACAACACCGATTATAAAACTCCCGGACATCACTGATTATAAAACTCCCGGACACCACGGATTATAAAACTTCCGGACATCACTGATTATAAAACTCCAAGCCACTACTGATTATAAAACTCCCGGACATCACCGATTATAAAACAACGGACATCACTGATTATAAAACTCCCGGACACCACTGATTATAAAACTTCCGGACACCACTGATTATAAAACTCCCGGACAACACTGATTATAAAACTTCCGGACATCACTGATTATAAAACTACCGAACACCACTGATTATAAAACTCCCGGACACCACTGATTATAAAACTCCCGGACATCACTGATTATAAAACTCCCGGACATCACTGATTATAAAACTCCCAGACACCACTGATTATAAAACTCCCAGACACCACTGATTATAAATCTCCCGGACATCACTGATTATAAAACTCCAAGCCACCACTGATTATAAAACACCCGGACATCACTGATTATAAAACTCCCGGACACCACTGATTATAAATCTCCCGGACATCACTGATTATAAAACTCCAAGCCACCACTGATTATAAAACACCCGGACATCACTGATTATAAAACTCCAAGCCACCACTGATTATAAAACACCCGGACATCACTGATTATAAAACTCCCGGACACCACTGATTATAAATCTCCGGACATCACTGATTATAAAACTCCAAGCCACCACTGATTATAAAACACCCGGACATCACTGATTATAAAACTCCCGGACACCACTGATTATAAATCTCCCGGACATCACTGATTATAAAACTCCAAGCCACCACTGATTATAAAACTCCCGGACATCACTGATTATAAAACTCCCAGACACCACTGATTATAAAACTACCGGACACCACTGATTATAAATCTCCCGGACACCACTGATTATAAAACACCCAGACATCACTGATTATAAAACTCCCGGACAATACTGATTATAAAACTCCCGGACATCACTGATTATAAAACTCCCGGACAACACTGATTATAAAACTCCCGGACACCACTGATTATAAAACTCCCGGACACCACTGATTATAAAACTCCCGGACATCACTGATAATAAAACTCCCGGACACCACTGATTATAAAACTCCCGGACATCACTGATTATAAAACTCCCGGACAACACTGATTAAAAAACTCCCGCACATCACTGATTATAAAACTCCCGGTCAACACTGATTATAAAACTCCCGGACATCACTGATTATTAAATTTCAGACATCACTGATTATAAATCTCTCGGACACCACTGATTATAAAACTCCCGGACACCACTGATTATAAAACTCCCGGACACCACTGATTATAAAACTCCCGGACACCACTGATTATAAAACTCCCGGACATCACTGATTATAAAACTCCCGGACAACACTGATTATAAAACTCCCGGACATCACTGATTATAAAACTCCCGGACAACACTGATTATAAAACTCCAGGACATCACTGATTATAAAACTCCCGGACATCACTGATTATAAAACTCCCGGACATCACTGATTATAAATCTGCCGGACACCACTGATTATAAAACTCCCAGACACCACTGATTATAAAATTCCCGGACATCACTGATTATAAACCCCCTGGACACACTGATTATAAAACTCCAGGACATCACTGATAATAAAACTCCCGGACACCACTGATTATAAAACTCCCGGACACCGCTGATTATTATCAATTGGACACCACTGATTATAAACAACCGGACACTAATGATTATAAAACTCCCGGACACCATTGATTATAAAACTCCCTGACATCAATGATTATAAAACAACTGGGCGCCTTTGATTACAAAACTGCTGGACACCACTGATTATAAAACTCCCGGACACCACTGATTATAAAACTCCCGGACACCACCGATTATAAAACGTCCGGACACTACTGATTATAAAACACCCGGACATCACTGATTATAAAACTCCAAGCCACCACTGATTATAAAACTACCGGACACCACTGATTATAAAACTGCTGGGCACTACTGATTATAAAACACCCGGACATCACTGATTATAAAACTCCAAGCCACCACTGATTATAAAACTACCGGACACCACTGATTATAAAACTGCTGGGCACTACTGATTATAAAACACCCGGACATTACTGATTATAAAACTCCAAGCCACCACTGATTATAAAACTACGGACATCACTGATTATAAAACTCCAAGCCACCACTGATTATAAAACTACCGGACACCACTGATTATAAAACTGCTGGGCACCACTGATTATAAAACTACCGGACACCACTGATTATAAAAACTGCTGGGCACCACTGATTATAAAACTACCGGACACCACTGATTATAAAACTACCGGGACACCACTGATTATAAAACTACCGGACACCACTGATTATAAAACTGCTGGGCACCACTGATTATAAAACTACCGGACACCACTGATTATAAAACTGCTGGGCACCACTGATTATAAACTACCGGACACCACTGATTATAAAACTGCTGGGCATCACTGATTATAAAACTACTGGACACCACTGATATAAAACTGCTGGGCACCACTGATTATAAAACTACCGGACACCACTGATTATAAAACTGCTGGGCACCACTGATTTTAAAACTACCGGACACCACTGATTATAAAACTACCGGACACCACTGATTATAAAACTACTGGACACCACTGATTATAAAACTGCTGGGCACCACTGATTATAAAACTACCGGACACCACTGATTATAAAACTGCTGGGCACCACTGATTATAAAACTACCGGACACCACTGATTATAAAACTGCTGGGCACCACTGATTATAAAACAACCGGACACCACTGATTATAAAACTGCTGGGCACCACTGATTATAAAACTACCGGACACCACTTATTATAAAACTACCGGACACCACTGATTATAAAACTACCGGACACCACTGATTATAAAACTGCTGGGCACCACTGATTATAAAACTCCAAGCCACTACTGATTATAAAACTCCCGGACATCACCGATTATAAAACAACGGACATCACTGATTATAAAACTCCCGGACACCACTGATTATAAAACTTCCGGACACCACTGATTATAAAACTCCCGGACAACACTGATTATAAAACTTCCGGACATCACTGATTATAAAACTACCGAACACCACTGATTATAAAACTCCCGGACACCACTGATTATAAAACGCCCGGACATCACTGATTATAAAACTCCCGGACATCACTGATTATAAAACTCCCAGACACCACTGATTATAAAACTCCCAGACACCACTGATTATAAATCTCCCGGACATCACTGATTATAAAACTCCAAGCCACCACTGATTATAAAACACCCGGACATTACTGATTATAAAACTCCCGGATACCACTGATTATAAATCTCCCGGACATCACTGATTATAAAACTCCAAGCCACCACTGATTATAAAACACCCAGACATCACTGATTATAAAACTCCAAGCCACCACTGATTATAAAACACCCGGACATCACTGATTATAAAACTCCCGGACACCACTGATTATAAATCTCCCGGACATCACTGATTATAAAACTCCAAGCCACCACTGATTATAAAACACCCGGACATCACTGATTATAAAACTCCCGGACACCACTGATTATAAATCTCCCGGACATCACTGATTATAAAACTCCAAGCCACCACTGATTATAAAACTCCCGGACATCACTGATTATAAAACTCCCAGACACCACTGATTATAAAACTACCGGACACCACTGATTATAAATCTCCCGGACACCACTGATTATAAAACACCCAGACATCACTGATTATAAAACTCCCGGACAACACTGATTATAAAACTCCCGGACATCACTGATTATAAAACTCCCGGACAACACTGATTATAAAACTCCCGGACACCACTGATTATAAAACTGCCGGACACCACTGATTATAAAACTCCCGGACATCACTGATTATAAAACTCCCGGACACCACTGATTATAAAACTCCCGGACATCACTGATTATAAAACTCCCGGACAACACTGATTATAAAACTCCCGGACATCACTGATTATAAAACTCCCGGTCAACACTGATAATAAAACTCCCGGACATCACTGATTATTAAATTTCAGACATCACTGATTATAAATCTCTCGGACACCACTGATTATAAAACTCCCGGACACCACTGATTATAAAACTCCCGGACACCACTGATTATAAAACTCCCGGACACCACTGATTATAAAACTCCCGGACACCACTGATTATAAAACTCCCGGACATCACTGATTATAAAACTCCCGGACAACACTGATTATAAAACTCCCGGACATCACTGATTATAAAACTCCCGGACAACACTGATTATAAAACTCCAGGACATCACTGATTATAAAACTCCCGGACATCACTGATTATAAAACTCCCGGACATCACTGATTATAAATCTGCCGGACACCACTGATTATAAAACTCCCAGACACCACTGATTATAAAATTCCCGGACATCACTGATTATAAACCCCCTGGACACACTGATTATAAAACTCCAGGACATCACTGATAATAAAACTCCCGGACACCACTGATTATAAAACTCCCGGACACCGCTGATTATTATCAATTGGACACCACTGATTATAAACAACCGGACACTAATGATTATAAAACTCCCGGACACCATTGATTATAAAACTCCCTGACATCAATGATTATAAAACAACTGGGCGCCTTTGATTACAAAACTGCTGGACACCACTGATTATAAAACTCCCGGACACCACTGATTATAAAAGTCCCGGACACCACCGATTATAAAACGTCCGGACACTACTGATTATAAAACACCCGGACATCACTGATTATAAAACTCCAAGCCACCACTGATTATAAAACTACCGGACACCACTGATTATAAAACTGCTGGGCACTACTGATTATAAAACACCCGGACACCACTGATTATAAAATTCCCGGACACCACCGATTATAAAACGTCCGGACACTACTGATTATAAAACACCCGGACATCACTGATTATAAAACTCCAAGCCACTACTGATTATAAAACTCCCGGACATCACTGATTATAAAACTCCCGGACACCACTGATTATAAATCTCCCGGACATCACTGATTATAAAACACCTGGACAACACCGATTATAAAACTCCCGGACATCACTGATTATAAAACTCCCGGACACCAATGATTATAAAACTCCCGGACAACACTGATTATAAATCTCCCGGACATCACTGATTATAAAACTCCCGGACATTACTGATTATAAAACTCCCGGACATCACTGATTATAAATCTCCCGGACACCACTGATTATAAAACTCCCGGACATCACTGATTATAAAACTCCCGGACACCACTGGTTATAAAATTCCAGGACATCACTGATTATAAAACTCCCGGACACCACAGATTATAAAACTCCCGGACATCACTGATTATAAAACTCCCGGACACCACTGATTATCAATCTCCCGGACATCACTGATTATAAAACTCCAAGCCACCAGTGATTATAAAACACCCGGACATCACTGATCATAAAACTCCCGGACACGACTGATTATAAATCTCCCGGACATCACTGATTATAAAACACCTGGACAACACCGATTATAAAACTCCCGGACATCACTGATTATAAAACTCCCGGACACCACGGATTATAAAACTTCCGGACATCACTGATTATAAAACTCCAAGCCACTACTGATTATAAAACTCCCGGACATCACCGATTATAAAACAACGGACATCACTGATTATAAACTCCCGGACACCACTGATTATAAAACTTCCGGACACCACTGATTATAAACTCCCGGACAACACTGATTATAAAACTTCCGGACATCACTGATTATAAAACTACCGAACACCACTGATTATAAAACTCCCGGACACCACTGATTATAAAACTCCCGGACATCACTGATTATAAAACTCCCGGACATCACTGATTATAAAACTCCCAGACACCACTGATTATAAAACTCCCAGACACCACTGATTATAAATCTCCCGGACATCACTGATTATAAAACTCCAAGCCACCACTGATTATAAAACACCCGGACATCACTGATTATAAAACTCCCGGACACCACTGATTATAAATCTCCCGGACATCACTGATTATAAAACTCCAAGCCACCACTGATTATAAAACACCCGGACATCACTGATTATAAAACTCCAAGCCACCACTGATTATAAAACACCCGGACATCACTGATTATAAAACTCCCGGACACCACTGATTATAAATCTCCCGGACATCACTGATTATAAAACTCCAAGCCACCACTGATTATAAAACACCCGGACATCACTGATTATAAAACTCCCGGACACCACTGATTATAAATCTCCCGGACATCACTGATTATAAAACTCCAAGCCACCACTGATTATAAACTCCCGGACATCACTGATTATAAAACTCCCAGACACCACTGATTATAAAACTACCGGACACCACTGATTATAAATCTCCCGGACACCACTGATTATAAAACACCCAGACATCACTGATTATAAAACTCCCGGACAACACTGATTATAAAACTCCCGGACATCACTGATTATAAAACTCCCGGACAACACTGATTATAAAACTCCCGGACACCACTGATTATAAAACTCCCGGACACCACTGATTATAAAACTCCCGGACATCACTGATAATAAAACTCCCGGACACCACTGATTATAAAACTCCCGGACATCACTGATTATAAAACTCCCGGACAACACTGATTATAAAACTCCCGCACATCACTGATTATAAAACTCCCGGTCAACACTGATTATAAAACTCCCGGACATCACTGATTATTAAATTTCAGACATCACTGATTATAAATCTCTCGGACACCACTGATTATAAAACTCCCGGACACCACTGATTATAAAACTCCCGGACACCACTGATTATAAAACTCCCGGACACCACTGATTATAAAACTCCCGGACATCACTGATTATAAAACTCCCGGACAACACTGATTATAAAACTCCCGGACATCACTGATTATAAAACTCCCGGACAACACTGATTATAAAACTCCAGGACATCACTGATTATAAAACTCCCGGACATCACTGATTATAAAACTCCCGGACATCACTGATTATAAATCTGCCGGACACCACTGATTATAAAACTCCCAGACACCACTGATTATAAAATTCCCGGACATCACTGATTATAAACCCCCTGGACACACTGATTATAAAACTCCAGGACATCACTGATAATAAAACTCCCGGACACCACTGATTATAAAACTCCCGGACACCGCTGATTATTATCAATTGGACACCACTGATTATAACAACCCGGACACTAATGATTATAAAACTCCCGGACACCATTGATTATAAAACTCCCTGACATCAATGATTATAAAACAACTGGGCGCCTTTGATTACAAAACTGCTGGACACCACTGATTATAAAACTCCCGGACACCACTGATTATAAAACTCCCGGACACCACCGATTATAAAACGTCCGGACACTACTGATTATAAAACACCCGGACATCACTGATTATAAAACTCCAAGCCACCACTGATTATAAAACTACCGGACACCACTGATTATAAAACTGCTGGGCACTACTGATTATAAAACACCCGGACATCACTGATTATAAAACTCCAAGCCACCACTGATTATAAAACTACCGGACACCACTGATTATAAAACTGCTGGGCACTACTGATTATAAAACACCCGGACATTACTGATTATAAAACTCCAAGCCACCACTGATTATAAAACTACGGACATCACTGATTATAAAACTCCAAGCCACCACTGATTATAAAACTACCGGACACCACTGATTATAAAACTGCTGGGCACCACTGATTATAAAACTACCGGACACCACTGATTATAAAACTGCTGGGCACCACTGATTATAAAACTACGGACACCACTGATTATAAAACTACCGGACACCACTGATTATAAAACTACCGGACACCACTGATTATAAAACTGCTGGGCACCACTGATTATAAACTACCGGACACCACTGATTATAAAACTGCTGGGCACCACTGATTATAAAACTACCGGACACCACTGATTATAAAACTGCTGGGCATCACTGATTATAAAACTACTGGACACCACTGATTATAAAACTGCTGGGCACCACTGATTATAAAACTACCGGACACCACTGATTATAAAACTGCTGGGCACCACTGATTTTAAACTACCGGACACCACTGATTATAAAACTACCGGACACCACTGATTATAAAACTACTGGACACCACTGATTATAAAACTGCTGGGCACCACTGATTAATAAAACTACCGGACACCACTGATTATAAAACTGCTGGGCACCACTGATTATAAAACTACCGGACACCACTGATTATAAAACTGCTGGGCACCACTGATTATAAAACAACCGGACACCACTGATTATAAAACTGCTGGGCACCACTGATTATAAAAACTACCGGACACCACTTATTATAAAACTACCGGACACCACTGATTATAAAACTACCGGACACCACTGATTATAAAACTGCTGGGCACCACTGATTATAAAACTCCAAGCCACTACTGATTATAAAACTCCCGGACATCACCGATTATAAAACAACGGACATCACTGATTATAAAACTCCCGGACACCACTGATTATAAAACTTCCGGACACCACTGATTATAAAACTCCCGGACAACACTGATTATAAAACTTCCGGACATCACTGATTATAAAACTACCGAACACCACTGATTATAAAACTCCCGGACACCACTGATTATAAAACGCCCGGACATCACTGATTATAAAACTCCCGGACATCACTGATTATAAAACTCCCAGACACCACTGATTATAAAACTCCCAGACACCTCTGATTATAAATCTCCCGGACATCACTGATTATAAAACTCCAAGCCACCACTGATTATAAAACACCCGGACATTACTGATTATAAAACTCCCGGATACCACTGATTATAAATCTCCCGGACATCACTGATTATAAAACTCCAAGCCACCACTGATTATAAAACACCCAGACATCACTGATTATAAAACTCCAAGCCACCACTGATTATAAAACACCCGGACATCACTGATTATAAAACTCCCGGACACCACTGATTATAAATCTCCCGGACATCACTGATTATAAAACTCCAAGCCACCACTGATTATAAAACACCCGGACATCACTGATTATAAAACTCCCGGACACCACTGATTATAAATCTCCCGGACATCACTGATTATAAAACTCCAAGCCACCACTGATTATAAAACTCCCGGACATCACTGATTATAAAACTCCCAGACACCACTGATTATAAAACTACCGGACACCACTGATTATAAATCTCCCGGACACCACTGATTATAAAACACCCAGACATCACTGATTATAAAACTCCCGGACAACACTGATTATAAAACTCCCGGACATCACTGATTATAAAACTCCCGGACAACACTGATTATAAAACTCCCGGACACCACTGATTATAAAACTGCCGGACACCACTGATTATAAAACTCCCGGACATCACTGATTATAAAACTCCCGGACACCACTGATTATAAAACTCCCGGACATCACTGATTATAAAACTCCCGGACAACACTGATTATAAAACTCCCGGACATCACTGATTATAAAACTCCCGGTCAACACTGATAATAAAACTCCCGGACATCACTGATTATTAAATTTCAGACATCACTGATTATAAATCTCTCGGACACCACTGATTATAAAACTCCCGGACACCACTGATTATAAAACTCCCGGACACCACTGATTATAAAACTCCCGGACACCACTGATTATAAAACTCCCGGACATCACTGATTATAAAACTCCCGGACAACACTGATTATAAAACTCCCGGACATCACTGATTATAAAACTCCCGGACAACACTGATTATAAAACTCCAGGACATCACTGATTATAAAACTCCCGGACATCACTGATTATAAAACTCCCGGACATCACTGATTATAAATCTGCCGGACACCACTGATTATAAAACTCCCAGACACCACTGATTATAAAATTCCCGGACATCACTGATTATAAACCCCCTGGACACACTGATTATAAAACTCCAGGACATCACTGATAATAAAACTCCCGGACACCACTGATTATAAAACTCCCGGACACCGCTGATTATTATCAATTGGACACCACTGATTATAAACAACCGGACACTAATGATTATAAAACTCCCGGACACCATTGATTATAAAACTCCCTGACATCAATGATTATAAAACAACTGGGCGCCTTTGATTACAAAACTGCTGGACACCACTGATTATAAAACTCCCGGACACCACTGATTATAAAATTCCCGGACACCACCGATTATAAAACGTCCGGACACTACTGATTATAAAACACCCGGACATCACTGATTATAAAACTCCAAGCCACCACTGATTATAAAACTACCGGACACCACTGATTATAAAACTGCTGGGCACTACTGATTATAAAACACCCGGACATCACTGATTATAAAACTCCAAGCCACCACTGATTATAAAACTACCGGACACCACTGATTATAAAACTGCTGGGCACTACTGATTATAAAACACCCGGACATTACTGATTATAAAACTCCAAGCCACCACTGATTATAAAACTACCGGACACCACTGATTATAAAACTGCTGGGCACTACTGATTATAAAACACCCGGACATCACTGATTATAAAACTCCAAGCCACCACTGATTATAAAACTACCGGACACCACTGATTATAAAACTGCTGGGCACTACTGATTATAAAACACCCGGACATCACTGATTATCAAACTGCTGGGCACCACTGATTATAAAACTACCGGACACCACTGATTATAAAACTGCTGGGCACCACTGATTATAAAACTACCGGACACCACTGATTATAAAACTGCTAGGCACCACTGATTATAAAACTACCGGACACCACTGATTATAAAACTACCGGACACCACTGATTATAAAACTACCGGACACCACTGATTATAAAACTGCTGGGCACCACTGATTATAAAACTACCGGACACCACTGATTATAAAACTGCTGGGCACCACTGATTATAAAACTACCGGACATCACTGATTATAAAACTCCAAGCCACCACTGATTATAAAACTACCGGACACCACTGATTATAAAACTGCTGGGCACCACTGATTATAAAGCTACCGCACACCACTGATTATAAAACTGCTGGGCACCACTGATTATAAAACTACCGGACACCACTGATTATAAAACTACCGGACACCACTGATTATAAAACTACCGGACACCACTGATTATAAAACTGCTGGGCACCACTGATTATAAAACTACCGGACACCACTGATTATAAAACTGCTGGGCACCACTGATTATAAAACTACCGGACACCACTGATTATAAAACTGCTGGGCATCACTGATTATAAAACTACCGGACACCACTGATTATAAAACTGCTGGGCACCACTGATTATAAAACTACCGGACACCACTGATTATAAAACTGCTGGACACCACTGATTTTAAAACTACCGGACACCACTGATTATAAAACTACCGGACACCACTGATTATAAAACTACTGGACACCACTGATTATAAAACTGCTGGGCACCACTGATTATAAAACTACCGGACACCACTGATTATAAAACTGCTGGGCACCACTGATTATAAAACTACCGGACACCACTGATTATAAAACTGCTGGGCACCACTGATTATAAAACAACCGGACACCACTGATTATAAAACTGCTGGGCACCACTGATTATATAACTACCGGACACCACTTACTATAAAACTACCGGACACCACTGATTATAAAACTGCTGGGCACCACTGATTATAAAACTCCAAGCCACTACTGATTATAAAACTCCCGGACATCACCGATTATAAAACAACGGACATCACTGATTATAAAACTCCCGGACACCACTGATTATAAAACTTCCGGACACCACTGATTATAAAACTCCCGGACAACACTGATTATAAAACTTCCGGACATCACTGATTATAAAACTACCGAACACCACTGATTATAAAACTCCCGGACACCACTGATTATAAAACTCCCGGACATCACTGATTATAAAACTCCCGGACATCACTGATTATAAAACTCCCAGACACCACTGATTATAAAACTCCCAGACACCACTGATTATAAATCTCCCGGACATCACTGATTATAAAACTCCAGCCACCACTGATTATAAAACACCCGGACATTACTGATTTTAAAACTCCGGGACACCACTGATTATAAATCTCCCGGACATCACTGATTATAAAACTCCAAGCCACCACTGATTATAAAACACCCAGACATCACTGATTATAAAACTCCAAGCCACCACTGATTATAAAACACCCGGACATCACTGATTATAAAACTCCCGGACACCACTGATTATAAATCTCCCGGACATCACTGATTATAAAACTCCAAGCCACCACTGATTATAAAACACCCGGACATCACTGATTATAAAACTCCCGGACACCACTGATTATAAATCTCCCGGACATCACTGATTATAAAACTCCAAGCCACCACTGATTATAAAACTCCCGGACATCACTGATTATAAAACTCCCAGACACCACTGATTATAAAACTACCGGACACCACTGATTATAAATCTCCCGGACACCACTGATTATAAAACACCCAGACATCACTGATTATAAAACTCCCGGACAACACTGATTATAAAACTCCCGGACATCACTGATTATAAAACTCCCGGACAACACTGATTATAAAACTCCCGGACACCACTGATTATAAAACTCCCGGACACCACTGATTATAAAACTCCCGGACATCACTGATTATAAAACTCCCGGACACCACTGATTATAAAACTCCCGGACATCACTGATTATAAAACTCCCGGACAACACTGATTATAAAACTCCCGGACATCACTGATTATAAAACTCCCGGTCAACACTGATTATAAAACTCCCGGACATCACTGATTATTAAATTTCAGACATCACTGATTATAAATCTCTCGGACACCACTGATTATAAAACTCCCGGACACCACTGATTATAAAACTCCCGGACACCACTGATTATAAAACTCCCGGACACCACTGATTATAAAACTCCCGGACATCACTGATTATAAAACTCCCGGACAACACTGATTATAAAACTCCTGGACATCACTGATTATAAAACTCCCGGACAACACTGATTATAAAACTCCAGGACATCACTGATTATAAAACTCCCGGACATCACTGATTATAAAACTCCCGGACATCACTGATTATAAATCTGCCGGACACCACTGATTATAAAACTCCCAGACACCACTGATTATAAAATTCCCGGACATCACTGATTATAAACCCCCTGGACACACTGATTATAAAACTCCAGGACATCACTGATAATAAAACTCCCGGACACCACTGATTATAAAACTCCCGGACACCGCTGATTATTATCAATTGGACACCACTGATTATAAACAACCGGACACTAATGATTATAAAACTCCCGGACACCATTGATTATAAAACTCCCTGACATCAATGATTATAAAACAACTGGGCGCCTTTGATTACAAAACTGCTGGACACCACTGATTATAAAACTCCCGGACACCACTGATTATAAAACTACCGGACACCACTGATTATAAAACTGCTGGACACCACTGATTTTAAAACTACCGGACACCACTGATTATAAAACTACCGGACACCACTGATTATAAAACTACTGGACACCACTGATTATAAAACTGCTGGGCACCACTGATTATAAAACTACCGGACACCACTGATTATAAAACTGCTGGGCACCACTGATTATAAAACTACCGGACACCACTGATTATAAAACTGCTGGGCACCACTGATTATAAAACAACCGGACACCACTGATTATAAAACTGCTGGGCACCACTGATTATATAACTACCGGACACCACTTACTATAAAACTACCGGACACCACTGATTATAAAACTGCTGGGCACCACTGATTATAAAACTCCAAGCCACTACTGATTATAAAACTCCCGGACATCACCGATTATAAAACAACGGACATCACTGATTATAAAACTCCCGGACACCACTGATTATAAAACTTCCGGACACCACTGATTATAAAACTCCCGGACAACACTGATTATAAAACTTCCGGACATCACTGATTATAAAACTACCGAACACCACTGATTATAAAACTCCCGGACACCACTGATTATAAAACTCCCGGACATCACTGATTATAAAACTCCCGGACATCACTGATTATAAAACTCCCAGACACCACTGATTATAAAACTCCCAGACACCACTGATTATAAATCTCCCGGACATCACTGATTATAAAACTCCAGCCACCACTGATTATAAAACACCCGGACATTACTGATTTTAAAACTCCGGGACACCACTGATTATAAATCTCCCGGACATCACTGATTATAAAACTCCAAGCCACCACTGATTATAAAACACCCAGACATCACTGATTATAAAACTCCAAGCCACCACTGATTATAAAACACCCGGACATCACTGATTATAAAACTCCCGGACACCACTGATTATAAATCTCCCGGACATCACTGATTATAAAACTCCAAGCCACCACTGATTATAAAACACCCGGACATCACTGATTATAAAACTCCCGGACACCACTGATTATAAATCTCCCGGACATCACTGATTATAAAACTCCAAGCCACCACTGATTATAAAACTCCCGGACATCACTGATTATAAAACTCCCAGACACCACTGATTATAAAACTACCGGACACCACTGATTATAAATCTCCCGGACACCACTGATTATAAAACACCCAGACATCACTGATTATAAAACTCCCGGACAACACTGATTATAAAACTCCCGGACATCACTGATTATAAAACTCCCGGACAACACTGATTATAAAACTCCCGGACACCACTGATTATAAAACTCCCGGACACCACTGATTATAAAACTCCCGGACATCACTGATTATAAAACTCCCGGACACCACTGATTATAAAACTCCCGGACATCACTGATTATAAAACTCCCGGACAACACTGATTATAAAACTCCCGGACATCACTGATTATAAAACTCCCGGTCAACACTGATTATAAAACTCCCGGACATCACTGATTATTAAATTTCAGACATCACTGATTATAAATCTCTCGGACACCACTGATTATAAAACTCCCGGACACCACTGATTATAAAACTCCCGGACACCACTGATTATAAAACTCCCGGACACCACTGATTATAAAACTCCCGGACATCACTGATTATAAAACTCCCGGACAACACTGATTATAAAACTCCTGGACATCACTGATTATAAAACTCCCGGACAACACTGATTATAAAACTCCAGGACATCACTGATTATAAAACTCCCGGACATCACTGATTATAAAACTCCCGGACATCACTGATTATAAATCTGCCGGACACCACTGATTATAAAACTCCCAGACACCACTGATTATAAAATTCCCGGACATCACTGATTATAAACCCCCTGGACACACTGATTATAAAACTCCAGGACATCACTGATAATAAAACTCCCGGACACCACTGATTATAAAACTCCCGGACACCGCTGATTATTATCAATTGGACACCACTGATTATAAACAACCGGACACTAATGATTATAAAACTCCCGGACACCATTGATTATAAAACTCCCTGACATCAATGATTATAAAACAACTGGGCGCCTTTGATTACAAAACTGCTGGACACCACTGATTATAAAACTCCCGGACACCACTGATTATAAAACTCCCGGACACCACCGATTATAAAACGTCCGGACACTACTGATTATAAAACACCCGGACATCACTGATTATAAAACTCCAAGCCACCACTGATTATAAAACTACCGGACACCACTGATTATAAAACTGCTGGGCACTACTGATTATAAAACACCCGGACATCACTGATTATAAAACTCCAAGCCACCACTGATTATAAAACTACCGGACACCACTGATTATAAAACTGCTGGGCACTACTGATTATAAAACACCCGGACATTACTGATTATAAAACTCCAAGCCACCACTGATTATAAAACTACCGGACACCACTGATTATAAAACTGCTGGGCACTACTGATTATAAAACACCCGGACATCACTGATTATAAAACTCCAAGCCACCACTGATTATAAAACTACCGGACACCACTGATTATAAAACTGCTGGGCACTACTGATTATAAAACACCCGGACATCACTGATTATAAAACTCCAAGCCACCACTGATTATAAAACTAACGGACACCACTGATTATAAAACTGCTGGGCACTACTGATTATAAAACACCCGGACATCACTGATTATAAAACTCCAAGCCACCACTGATTATAAAACTACCGGACACCACTGATTATAAAACTGCTGGGCACTACTGATTATAAAACACCCGGACATCACTGATTATAAAACTCCAAGCCACCACTGATTATAAAACTACCGGACACCACTGATTATAAAACTGCTGGGCACTACTGATTATAAAACACCCGGACATCACTGATTATAAAACTCCAAGCCACCACTGATTATAAAACTACCGGACACCACTGATTATAAAACTGCTGGGCACTACTGATTATAAAACACCCGGACATCACTGATTATAAAACTGCTGGGCACCACTGATTATAAAACTACCGGACACCACTGATTATAAAACTGCTGGGCACCACTGATTATAAAACTACCGGACACCACTGATTATAAAACTGCTAGGCACCACTGATTATAAAACTACCGGACACCACTGATTATAAAACTACCGGACACCACTGATTTTAAAACTACCGGACACCACTGATTATAAAACTGCTGGGCACCACTGATTATAAAACTACCGGACACCACTGATTATAAAACTGCTGGGCACCACTGATTATAAAACTACCGGACATCACTGATTATAAAACTCCAAGCCACCACTGATTATAAAACTACCGGACACCACTGATTATAAAACTGCTGGGCACCACTGATTATAAAACTACCGGACACCACTGATTATAAAACTGCTGGGCACCACTGATTATAAAACTACCGGACACCACTGATTATAAAACTACCGGACACCACTGATTATAAAACTACCGGACACCACTGATTATAAAACTGCTGGGCACCACTGATTATAAAACTACCGGACACCACTGATTATAAAACTGCTGGGCACCACTGATTATAAAACTACCGGACACCACTGATTATAAAACTGCTGGGCATCACTGATTATAAAACTACCGGACACCACTGATTATAAAACTGCTGGGCACCACTGATTATAAAACTACCGGACACCACTGATTATAAAACTGCTGGGCACCACTGATTTTAAAACTACCGGACACCACTGATTATAAAACTACCGGACACCACTGATTATAAAACTACTGGACACCACTGATTATAAAACTGCTGGGCACCACTGATTATAAAACTACCGGACACCACTGATTATAAAACTGCTGGGCACCACTGATTATAAAACTACCGGACACCACTGATTATAAAACTGCTGGGCACCACTGATTATAAAACTACCGGACACCACTGATTATAAAACTGCTGGGCACCACTGATTATAAAACTACCGGACACCACTGATTATAAAACTGCTGGGCACCACTGATTATAAAACTACCGGACACCACTGATTATAAAACTACCGGACACCACTGATTATAAAACTGCTGGGAACCACTGATTATAAAACTACCGGACACCATTGATTATAAAACCGCTGGGCACCACTGATTATAAAACTCCCGGACACCACTGATTATAAAATGCTGGGCACCACTGATTATAAAACTACCGGACACCACTGATTATAAAACTCCCGGACACCACTGATTATAAAACTGCTGGGCACCACTGATTATAAAACTACCGGACACCACTGATTATAAAACTGCTGGGCACCACTGATTATAAAACTCCCGGACACCACTGATTATAAAATGCTGGGCACCACTGATTATAAAACTACCGGACACCACTGATTATAAAACTCCCGGACACCACTGATTATAAAACTGCTGGGCACCACTGATTATAAAACTACCGGACACCACTGATTATAAAACTGCTGGGCACCACTGATTATAAAACTACCGGACACCACTGATTATAAAACTACCGGACACCACTGATTATAAAACTACCGGACACCACTGATTATAAAACTGCTGGGCACCACTGATTATAAAACTCCCGGACACCACTGATTATAAAACTGCTGGGCATCACTGATTATAAAACTACCGGACACCACTGATTATAAAACTGCTGGGCACCACTGATTATAAAACTACCGGACACCACTGATTATAAAACTACCGGACACCACTGATTATAAAACTGCTGGGCATCACTGATTATAAAACTACCGGACACCACTGATTATAAAACTGCTGGGCATCACTGATTATAAAACTACCGGACACCACTGATTATAAAACTGCTGGGCACTACTGATTATTACATTTTTGACTTAGGACTTGCACTTAAATTGCATATATATTAGAATGATTTTTAGTGGTATATTTTTAGTGGTATAATTAAGTTGGCTGCTGATGTGTTTATTTGTATATCCCTGTATTAACTTTGATATAAATATACCATTAGATTCCAATAACAGTAAGAATAGTGAGTCCTCTGTTAAACAATAAAGTCTGTAATAAAAGACCTCAAGGTTGTCCAACCACAGTGTTAACAATTCTGTAATAAATCTTTGGTAAATAAGTACATGCTGTAATGATTTAATTTGAATACAGTAGATTAGCAATGTTATCCAACATTGTTATAAGGAATCCATAACTTGTGTTGTTGTTATGATCAGAAAATGTTTATGATTTGTTTTATACCTCCATAAATGTGTTAACACTAGGAAGGGTTACACCTTAAACATATCTGGTAGAATTGTGTGATATTTACAAGATACATGTAGCAATAAAAAACTATTTACAGTACTCATTATAAATATATTTATTAAATAAAACTCTCAATTTATCACAGTTTTTTGGAAAATAAATAATCACCATATACAATACAATTATAAAAAACAATAAAACAAAGCTATAATTAAGCAATTTTGTAATTAAAAGCATATTTCTATGTCACACAAACAAACATTGACTAGGTTAGATAAAATCGATTATATTTTAATTCAAAACTTTTTGTTAAGTTTCTATTTTACTCAGCTGTAGGTGAAGGTCATATTTTGTCAGATTAAATTCGATGGTTATATTTACAATGGAGATGTAAAGATATATATTGTAACAAAGTACTACTAAATTCGTTAACAAACAATCACTTTTCGTCTTTTTCACAGACAACATTTTTGTATTTTTGTACAATAAAACATTTTTAATCTTATTTCCACCAAAGTTTTCATTATTTATTTACACAACATAATTGTACTAAAGCTATTTACAACTGAATCAACTGTGTGAAAAAATTACAAAATTTATTTAACAACATCATTATGTATTAATTATCTAAGATAATACTTGTAAAAAATCTTAAAAACCTGTCTAAAGATATATAAAAACTACATTATTTTATGTTTGATTGTAGGTGTTCATCTAGTTAGTCACCATATAAATCTTCAAATAAAGTCCATCTAGTTACTATCAGAGTACTGACCACTCTTAATTACAAAATAGACATATATAGCAACTTACAAGTTAAACTGTTGTAAATCTAAGATACAGTATTGAGCATTTTGTCACAAAGTAAGCAAATCTTTTAGACATAAAAAAGTATAATAAGAAATATATATACATATAAGAGATGATAACTTCATTATATCAAGTTTAAATGCTAATAAATGAGGTACTGTTTCCATGGTTACAAAAGTTTATATAAATACCAAATGAACAAAAATATATAATCAATTTGACATTAATGATATATAAAAATCTTCAAATTCGGTAAGTATAAGTTTTTCAATAATCTCTCGGTGCTTCTTGTTAAGATGAAAATCTATAAACTGAATGCTGTTTTATTTGACCTTTTTGCACTAGTAATATTAAGGATTTGATGTTACTTTACTGTCTTCCTAATTGTTTTCAGTCCAGAACAGGCCCCAGCTTACCAATTCACGGTCCAGTTTCACAATAATTCACTCAAGCCCCAGTTTCCAATTATTCACTCAATTGAGTGTTCACTCAACTCAAATATTCCAATTTTTCTCTCATCAATATTTTAAAACTTTTATTTGACAATGTTTTGTTTTGTTCAACAAACTTATACTTAACATTTAAAATACAACATTAGATATTCAATTTTAACTGTGTAATGTCTTAGAAATTGACAATGAAATATTCCCAAAGTTGAGTTGAATTTACACTCAGCTGAGTTAATTATTGTGAAACTGGGCCCAGGACATATTGTCATTAAACAAAGTCAACTTTATATCATGATCTGTTAAGTTATATTTCTGGAATTGTGTTGCTTGTATGTAAACACATTTTATGTGTTGTTTTGAAAACAAGCAAGAACCATTCATAAATTCAAACAATTAAAATGTATATGAAGATTCAGATAATATCTTCTAAAGATGAAAATGCTGTTACAAGACTGACTTATGAACATTCGTGTTATTAACAAAATTGTTAATTAATCCCTATTACAACAAAACTGTCAGGATGAAAAAAACTGTCACTGAGACAGGTAAAACAAGGGGGACTAAAGGTGAAAACTATGAATAAAGAGTTTGTTTTTTTGGGGTTTAAATGTCTGTAAAGATAACAATACCATATAAGGTAATCAGCATACACACTTAACATATATGACACATTAAGTCTGAAAGTATATATAAAATAAATACTGTGATGTTTTTAAAAATATAAGATGGATTTATATAATTATAATAAAAACATTGAAATTGGGAGTAAAACAGTTAAAGCAGAATTATTGACAATTCTAGGTAGAGATTTGGTATGGACAGATTTTTGTAATGAGTTGTACTCGTTTATATTATTTCTAGACAAATCCATTTAAGAAACAAACGAAAAAAATTATGGACATGGATCATGTGTCAATAGCTCTCACAATATATATATATATATATATATATATATATATATATATATATATATATATATATATATATATATATATATATATATATATATATATATATATATATATATATGTACAACAAATAATAAGCAGAGCACAAAAACACACAATTGATAGTTGTGTCTGATGTTTTTATAAAGCATTGGTCATTTCATTTTGTTCATATTTCATGTGATTAAATTCATTGGTTGCATTTTTCTATGAGGTATTCTCTGTTTTATCATGATTTTTATCATTTTGAGTAGGTTGACGTGTCTCAGATTTTCCTTTGGATTTCTCTGTTTTATCATGATTATTATCATTTTGAGTAGGTTGACGTGTCTCAGATTTTCCTTGGGATTTTTCTGTTTTATCATGATTTTTATCATTTTGAGTAGGTTGATTTGTCTCAGATTTTCCTTGGGATTTCTCTGTTTTATCATGATTTTTATCATTTTGAGTAGGTTGACGTGTCTCAGATTTTCCTTGGGTTTTCTCCTTTTTATCATGATTATTATCATTTTGAGTAGGTTGATGTGTCTCAGATTTTCCTTGGGTTTTCTCCTTTTTATCATGATTATTATCATTTTGAGTAGGTTGACGTGTCTCAGATTTTCCTTGGGATTTCTCTGTTTTATCATGATTTTTATCATTTTGAGTAGGTTGATTTGTCTCAGATTTTCCTTGGGATTTCTCTGTTTTATCATGATTTTTATCATTTTGAGTAGGTTGATTTGTCTCAGATTTTCCTTGGGATTTCTCTGTTTTATCATGATTTTTATCATTTTGAGTAGGTTGACGTGTCTCAGATTTTCCTTGGGTTTTCTCCTTTTTATCATGATTATTATCATTTTGAGTAGGTTGATGTGTCTCAGATTTTCCTTGGGTTTTCTCCTTTTTATCATGATTATTATCATTTTGAGTAGGTTGACGTGTCTCAGATTTTCCTTGGGATTTCTCTGTTTTATCATGATTTTTATCATTTTGAGTAGGTTGATTTGTCTCAGATTTTCCTTGGGATTTCTCTGTTTTATCATGATTTTTATCATTTTGAGTAGGTTGATTTGTCTCAGATTTTCCTTGGGATTTCTCTGTTTTATCATGATTTTTATCATTTTGAGTAGGTTGATGTGTCTCAGATTTTCCTTCGGTTTTCTCCTTTTTATCATGATTATTATCATTTTGAGTAGGTTGACGTGTCTCAGATTTTCCTTGGGATTTCTCTGTTTTATCATGATTATTATCATTTTGAGTAGGTTGATTTGTCTCAGATTTTCCTTGGGATTTCTCTGTTTTATCATGATTTTTATCATTTTGAGTAGGTTGATTTGTCTCAGATTTTCCTTGGGATTTTTCTGTTTTATCATGATTTTTATCATTTTGAGTAGGTTGATTTGTCTCAGATTTTCCTTGGGATTTCTCTGTTTTATCATGATTTTTATCATTTTGAGTAGGTTGATTTGTCTCAGATTTTCCTTGGGATTTCTCCTTTTTATCATGATTATTATCATTTTGAGTAGGTTGATTTTTCTCAGATTTTCCTTGGGATTTCTCTGTTTTATCATGATTATTATCATTTTGAGTAGGTTGATTTGTCTCAGATTTTCCTTGGGATTTCTCTGTTTTATCATGATTTTTATCATTTTGAGTAGGTTGATTTGTCTCGGATTTTCCTTGGGATTTCTCTGTTTTATCATGATTTTTATCATTTTGAGTATGTTGACGTGTCTCAGATTTTCCTTGGGTTTTCTCTGTTTTATCATAATTTTTATCATTTTGAGTAGGTTGATGTGTCTCAGATTTTCTTTTGGATTTCTTTGTTTTCTCAGATTTTACTATGGTATTCTCTGTAGCATTCTCTTTCGTCTGATCATTATCTTCAACTTGATTCTTTTTAACTTTTTTTTCCTTTTTTAGGTTTTGAAGTTGTAGGTTCTGTTGATTCCATTGGTGGTAATCGTCTGGGCAAACGTTGTTGTGCTTGTGTGTTAATGATCGTTGAACTATAATATATAACAAAAATTATCAAAGATTACAATGTTCATCCACACATCAAGTCAGTTTATAACGGTTATATATATTGTCATATTATTTTTGGCTATCTGTGTTTGAATTCTTAAATCGATATAAAATCTGAAACATAACTCTGGATTTTCACATTTGAACAGTGTATAAGTAAGACTAAATAAAAACTGTTGTTGTTTTTCAGTAACTTGGTCCATTTAAGCGTTTGCAGAACAATAAATATGTATTATAATATAGTGAAGTAAAACATAATTTTAAAAGAATAATGTTATTTTAATTATTTTAGAGGATTTTATCTTTACAAAAAATCACAGATTTATATAGTTACAAGAGATGACATCCAAAAGAAGAAAGTAATTTTCTGTTTCACAAAAAAGTACTGTAACTTACGAAATCAATTTTTTTTATTTCTTGTCCAGGTTTACAATCTATTAAAGACGTGGACATATTATAAACATGTCTTGTGATAATTGCTCTCTGTTACAAAGCAACAAGTATATACAGAGGCACAAGTTTATTCCCATTCACTTTAATACAATATATTTATTTTTGTGTTCTTCAAAACTTTTTTGTAAAAATTAAATTGACAGCTTTGATGATCTGACTATTCTTAAATGATATTTAAGCATTCGTAGTTAGTTTTATATATATATAGACTTATATAGTAAAAATGTTTATATTAACTTACGATTCTCGAATTGTGTTAAAAGAGTTTTTGTCCTCTGCATTACCTAAAATCAAGAAATAGAAACTAAATCAGTTTTACTGTAAATTTACAAAGAAATTTTTAAATTTGTAAAGAAAAAGAAAATTGAACCTAGCAAATATTTTTTATTTTATAATGTCTAAAGGGAATTTTAAAAGATTTTAGCTATATAAATATGTAGGCTTTTTGAAAATTTATACATGCATAGTAATTTAAGCTCAGTTTGACAAACATATTCAAATCTTTTTCAAGTTATGTCAATCTTTCCCGAAAATTAAAGAAACTATGCTTAGGCATTTACAGTGACACTGGGAGAAGGGGAGTGACTGTTTAATGTTTTGGGCACAATAAATTAAAAAGGTAGGTTGATACTAAAATTGTCATATGAATTATTATTTCAATAACTTAAATATGCTTCTGATACCTATGTTCCAAAGATTCAAACCAAAAGAAAGTTCATTAGTTTGCTTATTAAGGGCAATTGTTTAATCAGTTCTTAACTCTTAACTGACCATGTACCAGTATTTTAATGAATGTATCCTTATTGAAGTGTCAAACACTATCTCCTCAATGTACTTTATTACAAATACTGGTTGATAAAGTATTTATTACATTTAAAATATAAATACCAAAATATTTGTCAGAATATGAAACGTTTTTCAATACGACGGACAATGACACATTTACAAAACAAGATTGCAAAAGGATGATACACTTATATGTAACACTAAGTTAAATACATTAACATTTATGCAAGAGCAAATACAGTGAGGTGATAATCAAGGAAATAAAAACATGCAGTCTTTCTCTAAAATCAAAATCAAAATTCTTTAACAAATGTTTTGTCTACAAACATTTCTGTGGAAATAATTCTCACATTGCGTATAGAATCTACAACACTAGTATGTGTATATCATAAAACATAAAACATAACAACATAAGTGCTTTAAACTAGTTCTGGCAAAACAATTTTACATAAATGAACAAAATTTTACCCTATTGAGACTACTGCAAATATATGACAATTTGTATGTTTCCGAGTTTTATTGAGTCATTAAACACGTTATCGAAGTGTGACAAGTTAAAGTCACTCTGTCAATACTCAGAATATTCTCTAATCACTAATGAGTTCTATATTATAAAACATTACGTTATTTTGTATGCAGATCATGCTTTCAACAACTTCGAATTATGACTTGCATTAAAAATTATACCAGTGCAGTGATTGTTTTTCTTGTGCCTCAATTACTTTACAATCTCTTTTTAACTTAAAGTACCAAAGGTGTATTAATTATCCCATGAAATATTGCCAAAAAGGGACCTTTTATAGTGCAAAATTTGATAGAGCAAATGGTGGTTGATTGTGATATTTTATTATATATTTCATATATATATATATATATATATATATATATATATATATATATATATATATATATATATATATATATATATATATATATATATATATATATATACTTTAGCTTGCACCATACATTTAAAGCCAACAAGATTTCAAGCAGCCATAGAATGTAATCAAATCAATAAAGAGCGCCGAGGTTAGAATATACAAGATACTCTAATTGTTAAAAAGGATATTAGAAAAATTGTCCTAACCACATAAAGCCATAGGGTAATATACCAGACATTCACATTGATCACAAAGCAACAGGGTAATAATATACCAAAAAAATTGACATTGACAGTTTCTAGAGTTTTCTCCACATGTGCATGTACATGCATGTATGTAAAATTTATACATATCTTATTTTTTTCTCCAGCCTGTACGATGAACTCAAAAGGTCAGATGTTTTCCAAATCTAAAATCTCTCTTGGATGTTTTGTAATGAACAATATGTGACAAAATATTTTTTACAGAAATAATGTTGATCTTTATTAATTTTTTAAAAAAATTAAGTTTACATTGCAGACACCAATTTAAAATAACTTTTCACATAAAATTAATAATATCATTTTGTGTATCAAACATACAATATAATAATAGAGAAATTAAAAGTGTATTATGCAATAATAAAATTAATACAGATATAAATTATTATGCTTCAAAAGGTCCAATAAAGAATGTGGATTTACTTTGAAGCCAAAAATTAATTTCCATATTATATAAGAGTTTCTAAACATCAGTTACATTTATCGATACATATGTTTAAAGTTGGTTTATTTTCTAAGATTTTGGATTCATCAACATTTTGAGTTAAAGTCCATTGCGATTCTTTATCCTTTCTGTGTTATGTGCGAGCTACAATCAAGATTTAATTACCGTATTTGAATTTTATTCAACAAATTATTCATTGCATAAATATAAAGCTAATAGCAATATATACAAACAATTGATGGCAGTTCAAATTTACTAGACAATTATTGGACATCATAAGAAAAAACTCAATGTTAAAGCGATTGCAAGCCCTGTATTTACATTTGATATCTTAAATACAAATGAACCCCAATGCTCACCTGCAAATTTGACCCAAATTATTTGCACAATAGACAAAATAACATTAACTATCCAAGTTTTTCCTAGTTTGGCCTCCACTGCCACAATACCTAATCGGACATATCTAGTCACAGTATTTTTAAATAGCTAACGATGTTTTAGTAAAGTACAATTGATAATTTTCAGATGATTAACCATACAGTTATGACGTGAATTTTGAACCTAAGATTTAAATGATATTTTAAATATGACCGTCCTATCAACACATATAATATTATTTATACATGCTTTTACAGAAAGTTAACAGATCCGCAGATAATTACTAATTTCAGATTTCATAATTATACAACAATAACCTTAAATCATATATAAAAGTGATGAACCAATCAATAACTTCAATATTCTAATACACATGTCTATACAAAAAGTTAATAGTTTTCAAGACAATTAACAATTTAAATTTTTTTATGCAGCTATGGCCTTGACCTTTGAACTTTTGACCTTTAATCATATATCAAATGATTAACATATTAATACCTACAATATTCTCATATTGATGCCATACAAAAAGTTACTAGTTTTCCAGATTGACAAATGTAACTTTTTGGGTAATTTCCAACCAAGTGCTTTGCCTTTTTCTCATTTTGAGCCCTGTGGCTACAATTTGTGCAAATCGAAACTATGATCTTACAATGAAATAACTAAGGTTTACCTCATGTACATTTAGAAGGGAAGATTTAACAAGAGGCCCATGGGCCTTAACGCTCACCTGAGGATATCTCCAAAATTGTTTGCAAAGTGCAATACACAATATGTCAAGAACAGGACCTTACAAAAACTCACGAAATCCAACAAAACTAAATCAGAAATATTCAGTTACATTTCATTAACAAGCAGCTTAAATGCATGAAGTAACTGTGCAAAGAATAATTGCCAAAATTAACCAATTTCAGTATACTTATGCGGCTATGTCCTTGAACTTAAAACATATGAAACTGAATTATCTATCAAAATGTTGGTCATTTCAATACCAACATTATTCTAATACACATGCCTATGCATATTTTATAGTTTTCAAGATAACTAACAATTTTAGTTTTAGTATGCTGATATGACCTTTACCTTTGAACATATGAACTTAAAAACCAAATATCAAAATGATCGTCATGACAATACCTACAATATTCTAATATACATGTTTATACAAAAAGTTAACAGTTTTCAAGATAATTAGCAATTTAAGACTTCTTTCGCAGCTGTGACCTTGACCTTTCAACTACGCCCTTAACCCAAGTAACAAAATGATCAATATTTCAATACCTACAATATTGTAATATACATGCCTATACAAAAAGTTAATAGTTTTCAAGATAATAAGCAATTTAAGTCTTCTTTTGCAGCTGTGACCTTGACCTTACAAGATATGACATTGGATCTTATATATTAAAATGATCGTCATGTCAATACCTACAATATTGTAATATATATGCCTATACAAAAAGTTAATAGTTTTCAAGATAATTAGCAATTTAAATCTTCTTTTGTAGCTGTGACCTTGACCTTTTAACATATAACCTTGAACCAGATACCAAAATGACCATCATGGCAATACCTACAATATTGTAATATACATGCTTATACAACAGTTTTCAAGATAATTAGCAATTTAAGACTTCTTTTGCAGCTGTAACCTTGACCTTACAACATAAGACATTGAATCCTATATATTAAAATGATCGTCATGTCAATACCTACAATATTGTAATAAACATGCCTATACAAAAAGTCAATAGTTTTCAAGATAATTAGCAATTTAAATCTTCTTTTGCAGCTGCGACCTTGACCTTTCAACATATGACCTTAACCCGAGCATTAAAATGATCATCATTTCAATACCTACAATATTGTAATATACATGCCTATACAAAAAGTTAATAGTTTTCAAGATAATTAGCAATTTAAGTCTTCTTTTGCAGTTGTGACCTTGACCTTACAACATATGACATTGAATCCTATATATTAAAATGATCGTCATGTCAATACCTACAATATTGTAATAAACATGCCTATACAAAAAGTCAATAGTTTTCAAGATAATTAGCAATTTAAATCTTCTTTTGCAGCTGCGACCTTGACCTTTCAACATATGACCTTAACCCGAGCATTAAAATGATCATCATTTCAATACCTACAATATTGTAATATACATGCCTATACAAAAAGTTAATAGTTTTCAAGATAATTAGCAATTTAAGTCTTCTTTTGCAGTTGTGACCTTGACCTTACAACATATGACATTGAATCCTATATATTAAAATGATTGTCATGTCAATATCTACAATATTCTAATATACATGCCTATACAAAAAGTTAATATCTCATATCAATATGATCATGATATCAATACCTTTAATATTGTAATAAACATTTCTATACAAAAAGTTAATAGTTTTCAAGATAATTAGCAATTTAAGTCTTGTTTTGCAGCTGTGACATTGACCTTTTAACAAATGACCTTGAACCATATACCAAAATAACCGTCATACCAATAGCTACAATATTCCAATATACATTTCAAGGGCAGCAACTCATACACGCATTATCATATAGTAACGAAACTTTGTACCTTTTTAAATTTTGTCATGCAGAACATTATAACAATGCTTTGATATTATATATCTCTTATAATTAAGAAGAAAATAGCCTAAAACTGCACAAATTATAAACTAGGTCATGACCTTGAACTTTAACCTTGACACCTTTTTAAAGGTTATTTCAAGAAAAAGTCAAAACTGAAAACCTCATGTCATTATCTATTCATATAGTCAAGTTATAATAATTTGAAGCCATTTTACGAAATTTTTAAAATTAAATGCGAAAACGCATAAATTAATTTTTTACCAAATTTCATGAGATGTACAATTTATAAGCTTAAGGCCATAGAGAAGCCAAATATCACATCATATTTTTTCTCCCATCATCGCTTTCGGGGAATAAGATTTTTCTAATTTTTAGACCCATAGGTCACCTTGACCTAGTTTTGGGAGTCATGACAACGTCACGAACAAATCTGAATTGCACCGGTCCATATATGCATCTGACCAAATTTCATTGAAATCTATCCAATAGTTTCAGAGGAGAAGTCGAAAATGTAAAAGTTGACGCCGCGGACGACGCCGACGCCTTGACAGACTTGAGCCTTTGGTTCAGGTGAGCTAAAAAGTTTTTTTTTTACTACATCCCCATTTGGTGCACAAAAGGGAAATTACTCCTTCATTTGTGCAAATCTGAATGGTCTTCAACTAGACATGAGGGTATCCAAGTTTCATTAAATCTTGCTCAGTGATTTTTTTGAAGGATTAAAAATGTTTAAAATTCATGCACAACAGAGGTGATTAATCGGACAACACAACTGTGTTTTCAGCTTATATGAATATATAACAAATACCTGATAATTTTTTATGTGCCAGATAGACTAACACTATAAATGTAACACTGGACTGGGAGCAATAATTGGATGGTTCACATATCTGGAAAACTAACACTGGACATGGACTTATACTTACACAGAATTAAGATTATCAATTTGGATGATATACACTTCTGACAAACTAATCTTGTACTAACACTTTGACTGGTTTTGCATTTCAGGCACAGTAACACTGGACTTAAACTTACACTTTGGTTGGTTTACACTTCTGACATCATTACACTGTAAAGGGACAAACATCTTGGATGGTTTGCACTTCTGGGAAACTACCATATGACTTATACAAACACTTTGGATGGATAACTCATATGACAAACTAACACCAGACATGGACTAACACTTTGGATTGTTTACACTACTGACAAACAATCAGTGCACTGGGATTAACACTATGAACTGCTTAAATGTATAAAATGTTGATAATGATTTACCTCCCTTGATTAATTACACTTCTTGCAAACTAACACTAGACATGGGGATACACTTTAGTTGCTTTGCACTTTTTGCAAACTAACACTAGACATGGGGATACACTTTAGTTGGTTTGCACTTCTTGCAAAACTAACACTAGACATGGGGATACACTTTAGTTGGTTTGCACTTCTTGCAAAACTAACACTAGACATGGGGATACACTTTAGTTGGTTTACACTTCTTGGAAACTAACACTGAACATGGGGATACACTTTAGTTGGTTTACACTTCTTGGAAACTAACACTGGGACGTACACTTTGGATGGATTATGCTACTGGCAAACTGGCACTGGACTTGGACTAACAGTTTGGATGGTTTACATTTCTTACAAACTAATAATGGATATTGACTATCACTTTAGATAGTTTTCACCTCTGACAAAATAACACTTGACCTGGACTAAAGTTTGTATGTTTGTATGTTAAACATTTCTGGCAAATTAAACCTGGGTCTAACTTTTTGATTGTTTACAATCAACATTCTACTTGGACTAAGTCTTACACTTTGTATCGATAACACTTCTAACTGTGAATGGTTTTTACTTCTGTCAAACTAACACTGGACTGGGATTATAAATTTAGATGCCTTACACTTCTGACACATTAACACCTGGCTTGGACTAACTTTTTTATGGTTTGCACTTCTGAAAAAAACATAACATTGGAGTTTGACTTTCACTTTTGATGGTTAACACTACTGGCAAACAGTAACAGTCTTCGGATGGATTATACTATTGGCAAACAATCACTGGACATGGATTTACACTTTGGATGGCTTACATTTCTAGTAAATTAACACTGGGATTAACACTTTAGAATGGTTCACACTTTTGGCAATCTGATACTGGACATGGACTAACACTGAATAATATCTGAAAACTAACACATGGCTAGGATTATCACTTTGAATGATTTGAACACTTGAAATAGACAAACACTTTAAATGGGTTATACTACTTAACAATTAACAATTTAACACTGGGCATGACTTACATTTTAGAAGGTTAAAATTCCTAGCAAACTCACATTGGACATGGACTTAAACTTTGTATGGATTACACCTCTGACATTAACACTGTGCTGGGACTAACACTTCAAACAAACTAGTTTTGGACTAGGAGTAACACTTTGGATGGGTAAACACTATGAATAGAGTAACCCTTAAGATGGATTGACATTTTGGAATGATGAACACTTCAAAGAGACTTTATGACAGAATTAGTTTGTGCATCAAAATGGATAACACTGCTAACAAACTGACACTGCTGTCTGCTTAGGCTACCCCATGATTGTGTAGAAAGACATTTACAGAGACAGGACTATTTGGCTGGGTTACATTTAGAATATTTAGATGTACAAGGCTTGCTAATATAATTTTGAGCATAACAATGACGCTTCATCATGTGTTACAAACAAGTACATTAAATCTTTGTAATTAATTAGAATGTTATTTTCTTATTTGAGCAAAGAAAATAACACTAATCTGTAACCAACATTTAGATTAACGTACATAATACTGAGTTGTCTGACATAATGGGTACAGTCTAACTCTGAAGAAGGACAAAAACCCACAGTGTGCATACAGAATCTTATATTTTGGATGCACTTTCACTTGGATGGAATGACATTGTGTAAACATATGTATTTACCAAGGACACGTGTTGGTTATTTGCCGATAGATGCTATAGTGCATGGAGATGTCTGATGTAAAAGTATAAATTTATTCAGAACTGATCCCTTTATATTCACTCGAATTTATATAGGGACAGCTTCAAATAAAATAAAAATCATTTAATTTTAAAAAAATATGCAGAAAATTCAACAAAAGTTAATTTTGATTGTTATTTATTGGAAATTGTATAGCTTTGTTAAAATTTTATAAATCTATATATATTTTTATTTTCACACCTCAATTTGTTTTTGAATTAGTTAAGCTATGAGTTTATTCACATTACCAAACAATTCTCAAATGATACCACTTAATCTATGAAACCATTTGGTCAACATTAAGCATAGTACCAGGTATGATATCAAATTAACTTGTGCAATCAATGTTGTACACCTCTCTAAGTTCTAATTACAACCTTCTGCAATTACATCATAGGTATATATTTACAATTGCTTTTATCTTTCTTTCTATGACTCTATTACTCTTCTATGCGGTCATATGCTATGAACACTGATGACCTTTCTAAACTTTCCGACGTAATGACGTTAGGATATTCAATTTTGACAATGTGAAGGTTGACAGTAAACTGACATATTAAAAAGGGGATATTTAGGATATATCATCTGAAATTGAACTGAAATGGTTAAAGAATTGTAAATATAAGAAATGGCTTTTCCGTCCATGCAATTTGCGACTGTCCACTGTCGTTCATAACGCATGAACAGTGACAAAAAGAATGTCATTTCTTCAATATTAACTATTTTTGATTTTCCAACATCAAGGACATGTATAAAAATGTTATATAACACATGAAGTAACATTTTATTAAATGTACATAGATTTTATTTTTGTAATACTCACCTTTCTTTTTGTGTTTGCAGACACACTTAACTACAACACCAACAACAATAAGGATAACAAACAAACCGCCAATGCTAACCCCAATTCCTATCGCTGCACCCGTTGATAGTCCTTCCCCTGGAGATTTCACTGAAAAACAAAAAGAAAGTCACAGAACTGAAAGCACTAAAACAGAGTTGATGAAATCAATAAAGTTTTTTTAAGGTTTCACTCATATTGATATATCATGTTTTAAGGAATGAGTTTAAAACAATATTACTAAAGCAAATTACTTTGATAGTGGCAGTTTGGTCATATGCATGGTAACAATGCATGAAGTTATGCTTAATTTGTACAATTAAATTCGATAAGTAAAGAAATCGTGCAGAAAAATATTAAAATTATCAGAAAAGTCTCTATATAGCATGAATTTGGATGAACAGAATTGGAAGTATATTTTTATCAAATATCTTAACCAAAATATTAACATTTCCATTGCTATTATTTTAAAATGATAACATTTTCCTAGTTAGATATTTCTGTAGTTATTCATATTAAATATACAATATTTGAACCAAGTCAAATGATAAGTAGATATTTATTGACACTTTGTTACTATTTGATATTAGTAGTATAGGTGGTGACCATTTTTGATCCAAATGAAGTTGATTGGTGAAAAATTTAGTCTTCAAAATCTAAGGACAGGCTGCACCATATTTTATCTATATTGGTCCAGTAATCCAGAGATTAAATACTGGAAAAGCATACCACTTAATAATGACTAAATAAAATGTCAAATGGCTGTACTCGCTTGCTTAATAGCAAATTAAAATTTTCCATTGAAAAATAAAGCAGTAACCACCTAATTACATTTATCCATTTTAATTACTTTTACCTTAAACTTTGCTCCACCTAGGGACATTTTTTGTCAAATCAAAAATTCTTTCCATACTCTAATTCTGAATTAAATCATTTACCAAGTTTGTTTTGGTTCTGTTTTTTATTTTTGTTTTTTGTTAGTTTGATTTTTTAAAAGATGTGTATTAAGATTTGTCCTGTATTAACATTCACTCTGAGTATTCCTTCCTCTCCTGCGTAAGATGTATTTATTTACAGTAAAACTACAGGAAGAGCTTGTTCCCACTTGGGAACTTTCTACAATTAAACAAGATACTTACAAAATAAAGAAAGAGAGAGAAAAAGTTGTTGAACTTATGATAAAACAAGCCTTAGCTTATCAAGGCCTAAAAAGTTTTATGACCATCATCATAATTTTGTTGATAAATGTGAAGTCACAGTATAAAAATTGTCGTTAATATTCGACATCCTAGAGACCCAGGTTCTTTTCATTTTGAAATGTTTTGTTAGTGTTGGGTTTAGCTAGCAATACAGGAAGTGCTTACACTTCCTAAGCACCAGGCTTAACTTTCCTGGTTGAGGTTGATGTGTTTAACTGGTTTAGCCAGTTTTCAAATTTATTTTTCAATTTGCTTTGATTTTGACAGTATGTATGTTTTTGACACGTATACTGAGTTTGTTTACCCAGTTATGGAATGAAGAAGAAATACATAAAGAAAAATCAAAAGGCTTTGAAAAGCAATATGATAAATTTTTTCACACAAGGATTTGCGAGAAAAAATATTTGATCTCATAGGACGAGAAGACATCTTAGCCACACCCTCGAGAAGTGTAGTAAGATTAATGTATGTTTACACACCGGCCAAAATTTCTTAAGTTATATCACAATGGCCAGTTTTGAGATGGTGCAGGAAACAGTATTACTAGAAGAAAAACACGCACCTTCAGCAAGGGGAACTGACAAACCATCTAAAGCTAGGATCTTAACCTAGACACAAACTTATTCAGTGACACTTCTATCTATAAGACTACTCCTTTATCAAGAACCTTACCAATAAGAGGCAAAATAGTTTTTTCACATAGCTTAATCATAGGTATTTAATAAAACTCGTACAAACTGATAAAAACAAGACTTTATAAGCAAATAAAAAGTATCACTTTAGTAACGAGTTTGAACTTGATTCATGACAAAAGTCCTTCTAAATTGTTCATGAATAAGAGGTCTAAATAAATTTATCATTTTTAAATTTATTTATCATATTTATATACACATTCATACATTAATGTTAATTATTTTTATATTCAAGATTATCTTACAAAATGTTTTAGATACATTATTTTTAAACTCAACATAAAGGCTCTTCATGCAAAACAATAAAATTTTAGCTTATAACAAAAAATAGTTTTGGATCGGGAAAAGGTAATGCTGTTAAACCTTAAGTCAAAGTTCTAAATTCAGTTAGCTCACAAATGGTGAGGAAAACAGAAGTACCCACAGAAAAGCACAAAGCTTCATAAAAACTTTTTCACACAATGATTTTTGAGTTTTTTTTTCATTGCGTTAGCTCAGTTGGTAGAGTGCTCACTCCGTAAGGGGATGTCGTGGGTTCGAACCCGGGGGTTTGAACCAAGACTTGAAAGTGGGTAGTGACTGTTACTTTGTCAAGTACTAGGCACTACTAAATGAAAGTCAAGGTTCTTTTTGATGGGAACTTAGAATAAATGAGGTCCCGTGTCACAGTAGGCTTGATACCATCAAGAACCCTGTTGTATAATGCCATCAGTTCAACTCAAAGGCAAAATTCTGCACTTTTGCCTTTTTCTGGCACCGTCTCGATATAAGTAAAATATTACTGACTTCGACGTTAAACACTATTGCTCAACTCCGTATGGGTTTTGAAACAAGACCTTGTAAAGTCCATCAACCAGCCAGCTCTTCTGGTCAGTCAGAAATAAAAGTCTTTAAATAGTGTAGTTATTTATCTTCTTTTTAAATATTATTTGAAAAGATTTATATGCATACGAATTTAGTTTATTACAAATCTTGAATACATGAAACTCTTCAATACAGATATTTGAAAGAAAAAGAGTATATTTTGCATGTATGTATAAACTCCAGAATCATATCTGTAATGTTATATACAAAATTTTCTTTAAAAAAATTGCGATAAGATATTGGCAATTTGTAGGCAAAAACCTGCTATGGAATTTTTTTTTGGCGACTCAACAATGTAAATCAAAATGATTTCAGTAGGACAAACATATATAAAATTTAAATTTTCTTTTTCTTGAATATTCTAATTGTACAATATTTTATGTAAGTTAAAACAAGTTTAATTTTTATGTTTAACTGGCACTGACACTGCATGACTAATATGATTTAAATTGTTTTTCTAAATCCATCTAATAATTAAGATTTACAGTTGGTGTAGGGCATGAAATGTAAAGGGAAAAATTGTGATTTTCATTTATTTGCACAATGTAATAAACAACATGCTCAAAATACTTGATGTATGGTCCCTCAGTCACCTGTCATGCAAGGTGTCACTGATATACAATGCAACATCACCTGATTCAAGAATATCGATTTTATAACCTTACACATGCTTTACAATCGTCTACCTCGAAAACAGTGAGGTTTGTCAGTAAATAAAAGAGTGTTTTGAAAAGGACTAAAAAGAGAACCAAAATATTTTATTGATAGTAACAGACCAGGAAGTGACCTTGGATTATAGACAAGGAAGTTGTAACCTAGAAACCCAAATATGGTTTTTATCTTGTGTTTTGAAGGAGTTACATATTTTGTTCTAGATTCTTTGTAATGATTGATTGCACACAAACAAAGATGTTTTTACTTGGTTGACATATAAATAAACCTAACATACTTTATATCCAAAGTAAAGAAAAATGCATGACAAAATATTTTTCAGTTAATAAAGAATTTACATACACGTGATGTCATGAATTTGATCCCTGAGGTGAACTTGTAAGAATATTTGATTGATGAATTTTTCTTTGTACCAATTGTAAACTTGTTTAATCATATATATAATTGCTTGTTTATTTACTTAGCGCACATTTTGTAAGTAATATTCCATAAATGTTTATATTTTTATTTTTTGATAGTGTTTATTGATATTTGAAGTTATTGTAGGTCTATTCCCTTTAAAAAAGCAGTTAATAAATTACAATGGTTGCAATAAAACTGTTGTTCCAAATCGATCTTAATACTAAGAATAAGCTGATATTCTCATTACATTTGACCATCAATATCTTAGGGAAATAACCTGTTGTTCAAATCAAATCTTACAACAAAAATGTAGTTTAATATTCAAAATCATTTTCAACTTACTTTCTACATCTGGTATTTACAACATTTCAATAATTGTTTACAAATTTATAAATGACAGACATAAGACAGTAAAGTGGTTCACATGATGTTAATGCCATGATGATGATAATGATGATGATGATGATGATAATGTCATGATGAAAATGATGTATATTATCTAAATTCTTTTTTCAGTCAATGATGTTAATAAAAAAAACAATAAAACAGGTATAAATGCATTTTATTAAGGTATTGTTAACAGTAACCATGGCTACATAAACAGGTCTAATATAGTTTCTAGGTTATGTGATATCTGTATGTAACATAAACGAATTCTTTTTCAATCTATATTGAAATATTTATATAGCATACCTGTAATTTCTAACATTTAAAATATAAATGTCAATAAGTATGTATAGAATAAAATAACATATATCTAAATGAGACTTCAATAATATACCAATATTAAAAATAAACTTATAAATTTGATATGATAAATATAATTGTCTTTTATTATTTCACAACCATCATGAACCAGTTAGGAATGTTATAAATACAGAAAGAACCTATAGTACGTTTGTAAGTATCCATTGGCAATTTTATACAGTAATTGCAACTTGACATTTGATTACTATTTATATCTTATCAAAGGAACATGATAATAAAGTGCAGATGGATAAAATATTTACTTCTAGATTTGTAGGTTTTTCTCATTTTCAGTCGACTTAATTTGTTAAATTTAATTTAAACTAAGGTCTGTTCCTTCCTGCAAAGCATTCCTTAGCTGGATTTGGATTCATATAATTTTGGAACTTTAGATTCATTAATTTTCAACTGTTTGGCGTATGTTTTTATTCTATCAAACTTTTTGGCCCTTAGTGTCACTGATGAGGAATGATTTTCCGAAATGTGCACATCTGACACATCAAAATTTAGCAGGTATTTGTTATATATTAAATGAATTGCATAAAAGTTGTCATGCAGTGACAATCAATTCTGTTTTTGCTATAGTAAATCCTGTGAGGGTTTATGTTCAATTTACCAATATCAAAATTATACACAAATTATGGCAGAATTGATTAAAATATTACATAATAAATATTTTGTCCTTTTAAAAAATACATGTAGCAGAAAAAGTGTGTTAACATGTATTAAATTTAAAATTATTAATAATAATTTAGTTAAACATTCTTTTGCTTATAACCTGACATTGTCAGTAAGGACAAGCTTCAATGAGTATTGCATGATAAACCCATATACATGTTACTGATACAAGAGGCGACACATCATCCTACCATGTTTTGACAGGTGTTCATGTTACTGAGTGTAAGATGGATGCCAGAGGTCAATCTCAAAATTTGGCATTCAAAAATTAGTTTAAAACTTTTTTTCTACAATCTTTCATCGAATTCCCTAAAGTCATTAAAGAAAAGGTGATGAGAAACATCACTCAATTAAAAAAAATGCTAATAGCTAAATGAGACATTCAGCATCTAAAATTGTCTGCATGTGATAGCATTTATGTTTTAAGAGAATTAGAAAGCAATGAAGTAGAAAATGTTTTAATTAAGGTTTCATTAAGCATCTACTTAATCCGTATATCTTCATAACAATTTGTTTATTATGTCGTGTTGGTTTAAAGATTGAACTTTATAAAGGGTAGTTTTAATATTTTGTTAATTTTTTATAATTATTGTTTAACTTCTTTTATATTGATTGTAGCATGTACTGTGTGTCATATTTACTCTTTTTAATTATTTATTTGTTTACTTTTAAACCAGAACATTTCAAAATATCCAACAAGGAAGTTTTTACAAGGAAGTTTTGAAACGTTTTAAAAAAAGCACAAAGCTATAATTTATTTTTTAAACAATCAGGAAGTATTAAATGACGGTGCACTTAAGAATCCTCTTTATTTGGATAATACAAAATTCTACATTACTGCACTGTAATAACCAGCAATGATGTTTTATTAAACTAGTTGAGGTATTAAATCTCGAAGGGTCCTTTTACCTTGAGTATAACCCCCATAATGTTTTACATTTACATTTTGTTACTATTTTTTCAATCGAACACATTACGTTAAGTCATAATTTGAGTCTAAGATTTAAATACATGGTTCCAGATTGTCCAAGACCTCAGTCTAGATAATGTCAGAAACTACATTTTCAGATTAGTACTGGCTAAACCACATCTAACATATAATTAACTACATTATATTGTCTTTTATTGTGAATGTTCCTTCACTTAGAAACAGGTGAATCTAAAACAGGAAGCAAGTATTTAAACACAAAAATGGTAATTGAAAGCCATTCCCTGGTGTAGCAACCTTGACAATAGTTGCCAGAACATTGTCGTTCACCTATGAATAGTTACCTACTGGTGTGGAAACCATTGTAACTCACCTAAACATCGGTGTCACCTACTGATGTGGAAAACCCAAACAAGAGCTGGCAATTTGTAGCTCACTTATTCAATCAATACATAATAATGCGACCTTAACAGAAGCTGGCAGAACAATTTGTAGCTCACTTATACAATCAATACATAATAATGCGACCTTCAAAAGGCTAGTAGAACAATTTGTAGCTCATTTATACAATGATTATATAATACTACAACCTAAACGAGCTGGGAGAACATTTTGTAGCTCACTTATACAATGACTCCATAATACGCAACATAAAGCTGGCAGAACAATTTGTAGCTCACTTATACAATCACTCTATAATACTACAACCTTAACAGAAGCTGGCAGAACAATTTGTAGCTCACTTATACAATCAATACATAATAATGCGACCTTCAAAAGGCTAGTAGAACAATTTGTAGCTCACTTATACAATGATTATATAATACTACAACCTAAACGAGCTGGGAGAACATTTTGTAGCTCACTTATACAATGACTCCATAATACGCAACATAAAGCTGGCAGAACAATTTGTAGCTCACTTATACAATCAAAACATAATAATGCGATCTTAACAAGGCTGGTACAACAATTTGTAGCTCACTCATACAATCACTACATAATACTAAAACCTTAACAGAAGCTGGCAGAACAATTTGTAACTCACTTATACAATCAATACATGATACGTCAACCTTAACAGGAGCTGGCAGAACAATTTGTAGCTCACTTATACAATCAAAACAAAATAATGCGACCTTAAGAAGGCTGGTACAACAACTTGTAGCTCACTTATACAATCAATACATAATAATGCGACCTATACAAGGGCTGGTAGAACACTATGTCTCACCTCTACATTTAGGCTGTCACAAAAAGTATAATTTATCCTATTTAAACATTTGAGAAAAAACATGAAGAAACAATGGAAACAAATCTGTACTTCAGATCACAAATGATACATCATCTTATTCAAAACTGCATTGCAATTATACAGCAGATTTGGTAGCTCGGTGTAATTGGCAACTACCTAGCATAAGGAAAGATTCAGTTTTGATCCCCAGGGATAAACAATGCTTTTGCCTCTCTTGTAACAATTATAATAGCAGTCACTATACGTGAATAAGTTACAAAAATGATTCGTACAAGGTTACAAATTTTGGTTGACAATATAACATTTTATTTAAGAGTTGAAAGTTTCAGCTCAACAAATGAAGCCAAATGCAGTCACTCTTATCTTTTAAACTGAAATTTAGACCATTAACTTGGCTTTCAAAGCAGTTTCATCTGTGATTGCTTTTTACAAAATAATGTCGGGGAATTTTAAAAAAAAAAATTATTTTGTAACAAAGTTGACAGAGACATTTTTCCGCCTTATTCACATTTCAATTCTAGAAAATTTATGGACCTATTCGTTTCCTTTCGTTTTAAATTCTGTAAAATCATAAAAGCGTGTATTGTGTGCATAAAAAGCATGGTGCACTTTCTCTGGATGGCTATACTTACTGTGTCGTATGTATTACCACGCGTATTTGATTTTGTACCAGATGGTATAAAATTTCTATTTTTACTGAAATAAAATTAATTTTCTGTTTTTATGGAATTAATCATGATAGGTCACGACATTTTTCATTATAAACTGACACCGATAAAACATTTTCAATGTGCATTATGATACTGTTGTGTTTTAAGATAACGTACGGTGGATCGAGATATGAAGTTTCAAATTAACTTATTCGATTATTCGAACCCCCCGATTATTCGAACCTAAAATGCAGACCTTTTAACTTCGAATAATCGAAATTTCACTGTAAATGAATAAATAAATATCAAACCATTTGTTTCACTGATTAAGAATTAGCTAACGATTACATGGTTTATCAACTATGACTGTTTTATAAATTCTGTATAGTTTATATACTTATAATGTTTTCAATATTTGATTTTGTAAATTGCATTTTACTACTGATATTGATAGTAATATTGGTCATCAGGATAGTAATAATTAGATGCTGCATTATAAGATTGATAATGTGTTCCCTGATAACGTCCGTGATGACGTCCTCCTGAACGACCGAGTTTCTGGTGGTCATAGTAGCTGCTTCCATGTGTACTTCCTGTATAAAACTGATAGTTCTGTTCATATGGTGATGTTTCTCTATTAAATCCGTAATTATGACTTCCACCATACATTCTGGGGTAGTAAGTACTTATAGTGTTAGTATTGATGTACTTGTTACGGTCATATCCTTGAGGACGTTGATAAGTCGTGTAACTACGAGTTGCTATTTTCTTTTTATTTGGATATCCATTCTGAGCTATGTGTCTCTCCTCCTTCTCTCGTCTAATATCATATTTATTCCAGTTATCCCAAGCATGAATGTCATCAAATGGCTTTTCTTTGTGTTTATTAAGCTCACGTTCACGGTTATGTTGTTTTTCCTTCTGATTTTTGTGTCTTTTGTATATCACAAACATCACTAAGATAACAATAAACACTATAATAATAAATCCCACAACAGAACAAACTACTATAATTATAATTTCTTCTCCAGCCAGAGCAGATTCACTTGGATTTGTTGTACTTGTATATCCTGTGGTGGTACTACCAGAGCTGCTAACTGCTTCGGGTGTTGTGGTTAACTCGGTGGTAGTTTGTCCACCCTCAGGTACATTACTTGTAATGGGCTTTGTGGTTGTTTGAGAGTAAGATCTGGTGGTTTTAGCTACAGTGTTGGTGGTTACAGAATCAGTTGTTTCTTGTTGTGGTGATGTTAGGGGTTCTGTGCTGGTTGTAACAAGTCCAGTTGTTGTTTGGCCTATATGAATGAATGTAAATGATCGGTCAGTTTGTTGTTTGTATGTGAATGGTTTCTTTAAACAGATTGAATAAAAATAACTGAATGCAGCAAAAATATGTAATGATGAAATACTTAAGGTAAGCAAGTTTAAATGAAAATTCAAGTTATTAAAATAAAAAAGAGGGAAAATGCTTTTCACATTTGTAAAGCAAAATGTTCCAATAATTAATATTAATTAAACTATTTATCGTCTTCAGTTTGATTGTAAATGTTCATCTAGTTTATTATGGTAAAGTACTTAACATCTTTTGTTTTTAAGTCCCCTTTACCAACAATAACTAGACACCCTCTAGCACTTCAGTTTACGTGCTATTTAAATGTATAAAATCAAATATTTTTTGTGGTCATTATTGTTTTCATGTCATTATGTTACAAACTGCCGACAAAAATATTAATAAGATTGATTTGGATGAAATTGGATTGGAATAATGGTTTTTTAGGTCCCGATTAAAGATATATATGTAGTCAGATAAGGGAGAGTTGAGGAAACCAGAGTGCCTACAAAAACCATCAACCTTTAGCTACCGAACTGACAAACTTTCTTACACTAAGATCTGAACTGAAGAGATGATGTGATCTGTAAGCATTTGCATGAAATAAATAAATATGAAACCAATTGTTTCACTGATTAAGAATTAGATAGCTAACGATTATTTACTGTTTTATAAATTCTGTATAGTTTATATACTTATAATGTTTTCAATATTTGATTTAGTAAATGGCATTTTACTACTGATATTGATAGATATATTGGTCATCAGGATAGTAATAATTAGATGCTGCAGGATAAGATTGATAATGTGTTCCCTGATAACGTCCGTGATGACGTCCTCCTGAACGACCGAGTTTCTGGTGGTCATAGTAGCTGCTTCCATGTGTACTTCCTGTATAAAACTGATAGTTCTGTTCATATGGTGATGTTTCTCTATTAAATCCGTAATTATGACTTCCACCATACATTCTGGGGTAGTAAGTACTTATAGTGTTAGTATTGATGTACTTGCTACGGTCATATCCTTGAGGACGTTGATAAGTCGTGTAACTACGAGTTGCTATTTTCTTTTTATTTGGATATCCATTCTGAGCTATGTGTCTCTCCTCCTTCTCTCGTCTAATATCATATTTATTCCAGTTATCCCAAGCATGAATGTCATCAAATGGCTTTTCTTTGTGTGTATTAAGCTCACGTTCACGGTTATGTTGTTTTTCCTTCTGATTTTTGTGTCTTTTGTATATCACAAACATCACTAAGATAACAATAAACACTATAATAATAAATCCCACAACAGAACAAACTACTATAATTATAATTTCTTCTCCAGCCAGAGCAGATTCACTTGGATTTGTTGTACTTGTATATCCTGTGGTGGTACTACCAGAGCTGCTAACTGCTTCGGGTGTTGTGGTTAACTCGGTGGTAGTTTGTCCACCCTCAGGTACATTACTTGTAATGGGCTTTGTGGTTGTTTGAGAGTAAGATCTGGTGGTTTTAGCTACAGTGTTGGTGGTTACAGAATCAGTTGTTTCTTGTTGTGGTGATGTTAGGGGTTCTGTGCTGGTTGTAACAAGTCCAGTTGTTGTTTGGCCTATATGAATGAATGTAAATGATCGGTCAGTTTGTTGTTTGTATGTGAATGGTTTCTTTAAACAGATTGAATAAAAATAACTGAATGCAGCAAAAATATGTAATGATGAAATACTTAAGGTAAGCAAGTTTAAATGAAAATTCAAGTTATTAAAATAAAAAAGAGGGAAAATGCTTTTCACATTTGTAAAGCAAAATGTTCCAATAATTAATATTAATTAAACTATTTATCGTCTTCAGTTTGATTGTAAATGTTCATCTAGTTTATTATGGTAAAGTACTTAACATCTTTTGTTTTTAAGTCCCCTTTACCAACAATAACTAGACACCCTCTAGCACTTCAGTTTACGTGCTATTTAAATGTATAAAATCAAATATTTTTTGTGGTCATTATTGTTTTCATGTCATTATGTTACAAACTGCCGACAAAAATATTAATAAGATTGATTTGGATGAAATTGGATTGGAATAATGGTTTTTTAGGTCCCGATTAAAGATATATATGTAGTCAGATAAGGGAGAGTTGAGGAAACCAGAGTGCCTACAAAAACCATCAACCTTTAGCTACCGAACTGACAAACTTTCTTACACTAAGATCTGAACTGAAGAGATGATGTGATCTGTAAGCATTTGCATGAAATAAATAAATATGAAACCAATTGTTTCACTGATTAAGAATTAGATAGCTAACGATTATTTACTGTTTTATAAATTCTGTATAGTTTATATACTTATAATGTTTTCAATATTTGATTTAGTAAATGGCATTTTACTACTGATATTGATAGATATATTGGTCATCAGGATAGTAATAATTAGATGCTGCAGGATAAGATTGATAATGTGTTCCCTGATAACGTCCGTGATGACGTCCTCCTGAACGACCGAGTTTCTGGTGGTCATAGTAGCTGCTTCCATGTGTACTTCCTGTATAAAACTGATAGTTCTGTTCATATGGTGATGTTTCTCTATTAAATCCGTAATTATGACTTCCACCATACATTCTGGGGTAGTAAGTACTTATAGTGTTAGTATTGATGTACTTGCTACGGTCATATCCTTGAGGACGTTGATAAGTCGTGTAACTACGAGTTGCTATTTTCTTTTTATTTGGATATCCATTCTGAGCTATGTGTCTCTCCTCCTTCTCTCGTCTAATATCATATTTATTCCAGTTATCCCAAGCATGAATGTCATCAAATGGCTTTTCTTTGTGTGTATTAAGCTCACGTTCACGGTTATGTTGTTTTTCCTTCTGATTTTTGTGTCTTTTGTATATCACAAACATCACTAAGATAACAATAAACACTATAATAATAAATCCCACAACAGAACAAACTACTATAATTATAATTTCTTCTCCAGCCAGAGCAGATTCACTTGGATTTGTTGTACTTGTATATCCTGTGGTGGTACTACCAGAGCTGCTAACTGCTTCGGGTGTTGTGGTTAACTCGGTGGTAGTTTGTCCACCCTCAGGTACATTACTTGTAATGGGCTTTGTGGTTGTTTGAGAGTAAGATCTGGTGGTTTTAGCTACAGTGTTGGTGGTTACAGAATCAGTTGTTTCTTGTTGTGGTGATGTTAGGGGTTCTGTGCTGGTTGTAACAAGTCCAGTTGTTGTTTGGCCTATATGAATGAATGTAAATGATCGGTCAGTTTGTTGTTTGTATGTGAATGGTTTCTTTAAACAGATTGAATAAAAATAACTGAATGCAGCAAAAATATGTAATGATGAAATACTTAAGGTAAGCAAGTTTAAATGAAAATTCAAGTTATTAAAATAAAAAAGAGGGAAAATGCTTTTCACATTTGTAAAGCAAAATGTTCCAATAATTAATATTAATTAAACTATTTATCGTCTTCAGTTTGATTGTAAATGTTCATCTAGTTTATTATGGTAAAGTACTTAACATCTTTTGTTTTTAAGTCCCCTTTACCAACAATAACTAGACACCCTCTAGCACTTCAGTTTACGTGCTATTTAAATGTATAAAATCAAATATTTTTTGTGGTCATTATTGTTTTCATGTCATTATGTTACAAACTGCCGACAAAAAATATTAATAAGATTGATTTGGATGAAATTGGATTGGAATAATGGTTTTTTAGGTCCCGATTAAAGATATATATGTAGTCAGATAAGGGAGAGTTGAAGAAACCAGAGTGCCTACAAAAACCATCAACCTTTAGCTAGCGAACTGACAAACTTTATTACACTAAGATCTGAACTGAAGAGATGATGTGATCTGTAAGCATTTGCATGAAACAAATTGGCTACGCTGAGTCCTCTCCATCAAGGAAGAAGATCACTCATATATAATATAATTAACGTTGTCATCTACAACTGTTTTTTTGTAACATCATCAATACTTTTTAGGTATAGCTAGACATTAAATAAACAGACTAATCTTAAAAATGTAATGTATTTCTTACATATATATCAAAAGTTACTTTGTAGGGAGTACTGGATATTAAACTTCATTAAGAACAAAAGTAAACGTTTTATTCCTTAAATTGCTTTGCAATAATATGTTGAAAAATCGTTTTGAAAAACCACTATTGTGTAAATTTAATCTCCTGAGATGTTAAAATTATGTGATGTAACATTTTCAATAATATACTTCTATTTACTGCAACCTGTTATCATTATCATTTATTATATAGAACATACAAAATATATACTACAGACAAAATAACTAAAAAGTTAATCATAACCAAGACCTGTAACTTAGTGATTTAGATGGGGTAGACAAAAACCTTAAAATGAAATATAAAATGGTTCATGGCTATAATTCATAAAAAAGATAAATTTGTTGGTTATAGATTGCATTTTGTTTTTGAAAAAACAATGAATTAAACATTTAAAACTACAAGTTTCTATCATTATTTCACAAAAAGAGTGATATTTATTCATTGCCAATAAAGAGTAATTTTTTTTAACTATATAGAGTGATTTTTTCGAAAAAAACAACAAAAAACAATAATATGGTACCATAAGAACATAATCTGAAATGCATTTTAGTTTACAACCACACGTCTTAAGTCATCATTATTTATAATATCACAATTCTAAAAAATTTAAAAATCCTACACAGGAAATCTGTTAGGAAAAAGTGCACTAGGAATCAACCATGAACAAAAATAAGACAAGTTAATGACGAAAAGAGACAAACAGGAATTGGCGGAATTTCTGGTCTTTGATTATATCCTGTATTGGTTGCATCTATTCGTGTTAATGATGATCAGTTGATTGAATAAAGGAAGTAATCTTTGTCGTTAAAGTTTTATATATAATAAATACCTGCTAAATTTTGATGTGTCATATGTGCACATTTCGGAAAATCATACTGTTATAATCGTTTTATTATATAGGAAAATACATTTCAAATGCTTCCAACTTGTATTTCATTAAAATACAATTTTTTCTCAAAAAATCAAAATACTGCACTAGTTCTCGTATATTGATATCAAAACTAATGCAATATTACATCAACAACTCCATGTCTTTTTCAGCCATGATTCAGACAACAATTCCACTTTTAACGTTGTTATCGGGGTGTAACAACGTAAAAATTGTTACAAATTGGGTAAAACTGCGTAGCGTAGCGAAGCAATGTAACAATTCCACTTTTAACGTTGTTATCGGGGTGTAACAACGTAAAAATTGTTACAAATTGGGTAAAACTGCGTAGCGTAGCGAAGCGGTCTTACGCATAATTTGTAATAATTTTCACGTTGTAACACCCCGATAACAAAGTAAAAAGTGAAATTCAATTCTTATAATTACAAACCTGAAATTAAACAGTTTTTTAAGCTGAACTTCATTTCTGAACTGATGAGCGGATTTTCCGAAAATCGATGTTACAACGTCGCAGCGTAATGATACATTAAATGTCACATTTAAAAGACGATAAAATGTCTTATAAAAACCGAAAAAAGTTTTGAATTTATATCTTTTATTCATTTTCTTATTAATTACAGTCAACATATAAATGATGTTACAATTAAATCCTTTGATAAATAGGGTAATATATTATTTCTCGTGACAACACATTTACCAACAACAACGTACGGCTATCATACGTTTGAAGGACTTGCGTGACAACTTTCAGGTTGACGTTTCCCATAACAAAAGTAAACTGAATGAACAGTGTTTAAAAACCGTGGAACCAACTAAAAATGGAATTAATGTTTTCCTGGTTGAAATGGATTTTTTGCCAACTATGGGGTGGGAGTGAGACAAAGTGATTTCGTTTAATGATGACCCCAGTTGTAGCTGTAAATTGTAATGGCTGATTAGAGACATGTGGAGGTAAAACAAGCGGTAGGGGTGCATTAGACTGACTGGACGTTATCCGAAAAGGTATCACTGATATGTTTCTTCTGTGAACATAACAGTCCCTACTATAGCTGTTAACTCAGGCCTCGTTTCTGTGGCCTGACATAAGCATGATGTGGCGTAACTGAAATTCTGCATCACTCAGCATTGATATGACTGTGGCTCTCGGGCGATGTGTAGTGTATACCTGACTTCAATTATAATTTTTTGATATTTTTTGAATGAATTCGGAAAACACGCGTTTAGAAATTGGTTGAGGTGTGTAACAAAATTTATTTTGACTTTGGATTTTTAAGGGGTGTACAAAAGGGATTCTATGCTACTGGATTACAAAGAGAAAAAAATATTTCATATATAAATATTTAATAGTCTTGAATATTTTTGTGAAAAAATATCAGAACATGTCTAGTCGAATAATTTTTTGCAAAATTTTAATCCAAAATTTGAAGTATTTCAATGTTTCTAGATGGAATATTTGCCGATCTCGAAGCCATTCCCATTTGTTTACAATTTAAAAATAACTTCTATTAACAGAACTGAAAGATGGGTAATCCCCGAAACTGGTCGAAAGTAGTTCCGGTAGAAAACGTTGTTATTTGAAAATAACAACTACATTTGACAGGAACACGACCAATGAAATTGCTCTAAATCGTGTAACAACGTGAAGAATATAATTATTACAAAATTATTATACATTCTTTATGTATAAAGGTTTATGTTAAAACAGATTATGTAAAAAAGTTTATTTTATAACAAAATTCTTCTAAAAATTTATCATACTCTACATACATTTAATACATTAGAATAATCATTTTTATAAAATTGTCCTAAATAACTTTTTCAGTCTTTATGTTTTAGTAAAAAATGATGCACTCACCTCGAAAACCATGTACTTAATATTTAATAAGGAGACAAATAAAAATTCAGGTAAACAAATCGGGATATTTTTTCACTTTAGGAACTCAGAAAATTAATCTATATCATTTATTGTTCATTATTTTATAATTATTAAAGGTTTTGATTTAAACTTTGATTATCCTGAAAAGTAGCCTGTTTTTGTTACGGGATCAGAAAATGTGTCAAATCAATGTGATGTTTGACAATGATTTGCTTTCATGTTTTCTGTTTACTTGTCAGTAGAAACTTTATGATATTGTTACGTCTGCAATGCAGCTTTAATCATGTAAATGTTACGTCTGATATTGCTCTCTTTTCTGTGACGAGTCAGACTTTAATATAAATTTCCGTCTAAGTACTACAACTACTGCACAAAGTAAGACTAGAAGAGCAGAGCCACCAACACTTCCAATAATAATGTAAGTTGTGTATGATTTCTTTGATAAGCCATTGTTATTAGTACTTTGCACTGTAGTTGTAACAATTTTTAAGTTAGTACTTGCTAACATAGTACCAGAAGATGAAAATGATGAATGATGTTGAGTACTTTTGTTAGTAGAATTAGTAGTAGTAGTAGAAGATCCTTCAGTTGTGGTACCTAGATGTAACAGAAAAAAGCTTTATAAAACTGGAGATAAACTTTAAAATTCAGAGTAGAAAATGAAATCTTCAGTTCAATGTTGATATGATTATAAAAGCAGTGCAATTATAGCTGATACTACACAACAAACATGAAACATTTAGCTCACTCGCTAAATTGATTTAAAGTCTATTAATTAAATAAGACCATGGCCATGACCATGACCATTGACCTTGGCTTCATGCACACACATTGACCTTGAAAACTAAAACATTTTTTTTTATTTAAAAATTTTGCAATAGTAAAAAACAGAAAGATATTAATGATCATAAACTAGGTCATGACCTTGAACTTACACTCCATTTAAAGGTAATGTCAAGAAAAAGTCACAACTGATTAACTGGAAATCATTTAGCAGGATTTTCAAAATCTGGTGGCAAAAAATGTAACCCATTTTTCATTGAAATTTTATCATTTGTACAAACTACATACTAAAGAAACCAAGGAAACTAAAAAGGACAATTATTGTCTAGGGCTTTCAAGTTTAAGATTTTTTTTCAGGTGTAGTTCATCATCAACTGCATTCTATGGACTTGAAATACAAAATTATTTACATGAATAGTGTATTCATCTGCCAAGCCTTTGATGTTTTCAATAGTACCTAGCTATAGAAATTCAATGGACATGTGTCTAAGTAAATTCCATGGATTTCCGCTGAAATGCCACAAAAATCCATGGAAAGTATGTACATGTCCATGGAAATTTTTTCCTCATACTTTTGACCATGGACATGTACATAATTTCCATGGAAATTCTTTGGACATGTACACGGATTTTGGTGGCAAATTTGTCAATGAAAGTATTACAAAGTATAAAAAGTTTCAGTCTCAGCATTGTCAAAAAACTCTGTACGTGGAAATTCCATGGTCAAGGTCAGCAATTTAAGTGTTCTGTTCATACAATGAGAAGGTACTGCTAGACAACAACAAGAAAAAAAGATGCCTGCCTAGTATGACCAGCGTTTTTAGGCATTTCAGCTGTAGATTACAAAAGACTAAGAACGACATAAATTCTTATGTTTTGCTGCAAACCCGTCTGTAGAAATTCCATGTACATATGTCCATGTAAAATCCATGGAAATGCCACAAAAATCCATGGAAAGTGTATACATGTCCATTGAAAAACAAATTTGCCTTTTTTTACCATGGACATGTACACACTTTCCATGGAATTTCTGTGGACATGTACGTGGATTTTTGTGGCAAATTTTTGTTTTTCAGTGAAAGTATAACAAAATATACAAAGTTTCAGGCAACAAACTGGAAACGGTACGTGGAAATTCCATGGATTTCCATGGAAATTTTCTCAAGTGTCAAGGTCAGCATTTCAAGTGCTTTGTTCATACAATGAGGAGGTATTGCTAGACTACAACAAGAAAAAAAGATGGCTGCCTAGTATGACCAGCGTTTTTAGACATTTCAGTTTTAGACTATACAAGACTAAGAAGGACATAAAATCTTCAATTTTGCTGCAAAGTTACCGGATATTATATAATGGAAAGCTTTTTGAGAAAATGGAATCTAATGAAATTATAAGCAAACCATGAAAGTGCCATTTGGGAATCATTATTTAGCTGTCTTTTAAAGTATGGAAAGTGCCATGTGAGTTTTATAAACTTCATTCTATCATGTACCCAACATAAATGATACAGGCATCTTTTTTTGTTATTAAATTTAACTCAAATAAAAATTAAAATAGAAAATGTTATATTAATTGTCATTAAGAGTGAGCAATCTTTTAAAGATACGCATGGGCATGAAAATATCATGAATGAAATACATTGGTGAGGTGCTAAACACTTAGTGTGTTTTTGTTTAATAATTATTAAAACAGTCATAGGCAATAAAAAAATCACCAAATAATTATGTCATTTCATAATTTCAGTAAAATGTGCTGACTCACAGAGTAGCCATCTTTTTTTATGCTACTATCTAGAAAGACTTCATCTGGATGGATCACTTGTTAAAATTTGCTACTAATTTTCCATGCACAATGGACATGGACATGTACATGGAATTCCATGTACGTTGACCATGGATTTGCCACGTACATGTCCACAGATTTGCCACATGCACGTCCATGGAATTATCACGTACTTGTCCATGGAATTTCCACGTACATGTCCATGGAATTATCACGTACATGTCCATGGAATTTCCACGTACATGTCCATTGAATTTCCACGTCAATACGGTTCTTATACTCCAAAATGTCCATGGATTTGCCACAAACATTGTCCATGAAATTTCCACGTACATGTCCATGGAACTTCCACGTACATACAGTTCCAATACTCCACACTTTCCGTGTACAAAATACCATGGAAATTCAATGGATTCCATGCCAAATGTACACTTTCACTTATCAGTCACTTGATTTTATACAAAGAAAAGTTTTAAACAATTGTTTTGAGAAAATGTAATCTATTGAAACTATGAGCAAACCATAGAAAGTGCCATCATAAAGTGTTATAAAGTTTAACTCAAATAAACAATTAAATAAAAAATGATATATTAATTGTCATTAAGACTGGGCAAGTTTTTAAAGATCTGTATGAACATGAAAATATCATGAATGAAATACATTGGTGAGGTGCTAAAGACTTGGATGTGTTTTCGTTTAATAATTATTAAAACAGTCATGGGCAATAAAAAGTCACCAAATATGTCATTTTAAAATTTTTGTAAAATGTGCTGAGTCACAGAGTAGCCATGTTTTTTCTTGATGCCGTCAAGAAATACTTCATCTGTCTGGACCACTTTTTGAAAATTTGCCACTTATTTTCGATGTACAATGTACATTGTACAAAAAGTTCAATGTTCATTATTAATGGACATGATCATGGAAAATAAGTGGCAAAGTTTTAAATTATTTCTTCCTGGAATCCCATGTACATCGACCATGGATTTGCCATGTACATGTCTACAAATTTGCTACAAACATGTCCATGGAATTTCCACATTCACAGGGTTCAAAATGTCCATGGAATTGCTACTTACGTTGTCCATAGAATTTCCACATGCATGTCCATGGAGTTTCTGTGTATATTTGGTTCCAATACTCCACACTTTCCATGCATAGAAATTCCATGGATTCCATTACTTTGACCTCTAAACTTATGACCTTGTTCTATATATTAAAACGATAGTCATATCAATACCTCCAATATTCTAATATACATGCCTATACAAAAAGTTAATAGTTTGGAAGATAAATAACATTTTTAGTCTTCTTTAGCAACTGTGACCTTGAACTTACTTACTTGAACCGTATCAAAATGATTGTCATATCAATACCTTCAATAGTCAAATATACATGCTTGTACGAAAAATTAATATTTTTGAAGATAACATTAACAAATATATTATTTATAGCAATTTCCCCTCTACGTGTCTTGCCATTTCCCTATTTTAAGCTCTCTGGCTATCATTTGTGAAAATCTAAAGCTAGATGATCTAAGAATATTCTAAATGTATTCAAAAAAAAATTATTTCTTTTAAATTAAAAGGAGATGATTTTTAAAGTTTTTCACTTCTTTCCAACCAATGCCCCCCAACCCCAACCACCCAGAGAGAGAGAGAGAGAGAGATAGAGAGAGAGAGAGAGAGAGAGCCAAGCCAAAAAAAAAAACGATTGCTCTGAAAATCGTAACTAAAGATGCCTCAAGTCTTGTGCCATTGTATTGTATATTATCATTAACTGTAATTAAATTGGCAATTATTAAAATTAAACGATTATGACGGTAAGAAGGTATTACGAAAATGCGTAATAAGTTACAATTCTACCTTCATCTAGTACAAGTAGCGATTTTAAATCATTAACTTACTTCCATTATATGAAATGAATTATAAAACATTTAGTTTTGATCATCAGTCAATGCTTTACATCTTTAAAGATTGAAGTAAAAAGGCGGAAAATGTAAAATTAAAAAAAAAAAAAAAAAAACTATCACATCAAAGAGAGTATGAAAAAAATTTCAATATATAAATACTCCAATATTAGCTCAGTTTGTAGAGTGGTAGCTTTATCTGTTGGAAGTAAGGGGTTTACACCCCGGTCAGGTCTGACTTAGTAGCAGTGTTCTTTTGCTAAGCACTCATTATTTAGACATGAAAGTCACGGGTCCTCCACAGGGGACCTTAAAACCAATTCCCTGTGAAATGGCAAGCATAACATGCTAAAGAACCCTCCCTGCATATTGTCCTAAGCTCACTCCAATTTAAACATTTGCCACTTCACCTAAATTTGGTCCTTATGTAAAACATTTTGACTGGGATGTAAAACCCCTATTAAATGAATCAATTTATCAACCAATACATAACCTGGATGCAATAAAATTAATCAAAGTACTGAAAGTACTGAATACTACTTAGTCTGAGTTATCAGTAAACAATTATAAAACAGTTAAACCTTGTTTATACGCAATCAATTAGATTACACAAAGAAATTGCAAAATAAGATACGTATTATCTACATGCTATAGCTGGTGACATATTCGCATTCTTATTATTAAAATGATGCATTAAAAAACTAGTCAGATTCAAGATAAATGGTGTCTTATGCTACAGTAAAGAATCCCTGATTTGAAGGTGGTCAGTTCAGGAAAGGTTGAGAAAACAAGAGTGCTCATAGAAAACCACTGACCATTGGCAAGCAACTAACAAAATTTCTTACACACGCATCTGTCCCAAGTGGGATGAGAGGCACTCTGATCTGTTAGTGTGAAAGTGTGATCTTCAGACCAAATAGGAACTAGTTATGAGAATATAAATGAAGTTATGCAGAACAATAGAGTTTTTCTTACACAACAACTGGAAAAGTTATAAAATGACAGTTTTGTTATAACAGGAGTTGCTTGATTCACTTCTCTGTCGAAGATTCACATGTTGAACTAAATTTGTCATTTTTTATATTTTTTTTGTGATTTAAATATGTGGTTGTTTGTATTTTTTAAATGATAACCACATGACTTTATCATTGTCAAATTAAGTGTTGCCCTGATAATTATGATCTTTTTCACATTATTTCAAAATTTTTAGACATTTAACATAATAGTCCTATTTTCTTCAAAAGCAAAGGTCAAAACTGAAGAAAAATGATTTAACGAAGGAAGCTGACCAACCAGTACTAATAAACTGAATTTATTAAAACATTTGTGGTTGTGATGAGATGTATTTTACAGCTCTAGATGTGACATAGATTGTTCATCAACATGATCAAGTACAAATTGATTGGCAAAATTTATTAGAAAAAAGAAACAAATAAAAAAGGTCATTGTGACTGAGGTCCTCATTTAAGGTTTAAAATGTACAGAGTTTTGCTTCACTTGGTGTGTGAAGGTTAGTCAAATACAACTTGTTTGACAAAATTTCAATTTATTTAAGATGACCTCGAAACTTAGCTTCAGGTCATTGCGACTGTGATTACTATTTAAAGTATATGTTACAGATATGTTATTTATTTATTTTTATTGACCAAAAGTTGTAGTTTGTTTTACTGTTCGTTTCATTTATAAAAAAAAAAAATCCAGTCTGTACTTTGTATACAACATTTGAAAGAACTTTTTACTCCATGCTATGTATGACATTTTCAGCTTTAAGGTCATTTTCCTCATGACAATAGAGTATTTGTAAAGCTTTACTAAATCAGGTCACACTGACTTTGAATATGAGCCACACTCTATTGGCTACATAAATCAATTGGTGTGGAGATGATATATATGAAGTTTCAAGTTAGTAGATATTTTAGGTCATGACAAAAACATGTTTAAAGGTTTTACTATTTCAGGTAAAGCATTATGCCCATTTGTTTCAAATGTTCTTTCTAGTTCATGTTGAATGTTTATTTAATTAAGAACATTGTGAACCTTACAAAGTTTAATGATATTGGGCCTGGGAATATCCTTCCAAGATTCATTGCCCCAGATTTTCCTGTTCCAGAGAAGTATATTTAAGTAAAAAGTTAAAGGAGATAAAAATTCGTTTTTAAAAAGGGTACTTTTATCAGGAATCTGATTTAAAGTTTAACTTGGTTTTATAACAGAATTAAGAAAATTAGGATAAAATGTGTTGTTTATTGACAACTCATTGGTTTTCAAAATATGTCATATACTATTAATCTATTATGGACCTCTCCCGAGGGAAATGTTCTCCTATAATATTGTGTGGAGAGGTATAGTGACCGAGCCAAGAGGGAACCATTCTTCTATAATGTTGTCTGGAGAGGTATAGTGACTGAGCCGAGAAAGAGAGGTCATAGTAGATTTAGTACATCACATGTCTTTCTTTTCCAAACTGAGCAAGAATTAATTTTCAAATTAACAATTAACTTAAGATATTCTGAATTTATATTTGTAAACTGGTCGTCGAAAGCCATTTTGTATCAGACGACAACAAAACAGAGCGCCACCTGAACAAAGGGGAGGAATTTGATTTGGTTTGTGAGGGGTCACGCGATGGACTATACTTGGATGTCGGGAGACTATACCTAGTATAGTCCCGTTGCTATGCGTTGTCAAGGACAGACGATTTCTACATAAAATAGTATTCATGTAGTTATCCAATGATTATTCAACAAATTAACATGTGATGTACTAAAGTTTCTATGAAATGTAGAAAAAATTAATAAATAAAAAATAACAATAATAAGGGAAATCATTATTGATCATGCACATTAATGGATGTGTTACCATGAGTTTCATATCCATTCATTGGATGTTTTACTTTATTATTGTACTTTTTCTTAGAGAGAGAGAGAGAGAGAGAGAGAGAGAGAGAGAGAGAGAGAGAGAGAGAGAGAGAGAGAGAGAGAGAGAGAGAACAATTAAATTAAATTCAACATTAATATTCTCAGTTTAAAAGAGGCATTGTTGTGCAGGTATTCTGACTGTACCTGTCCTTGTATGAGAAAGTTTTGTCAGTATGCTAGTTAATGTACAAAAATCTGCAGTAAACAGAATAAACACAACTGAAATGTATTACATGTAACTATCAAATTAAAAAGCATTCTCATGCTCTTTTTATAAAAATAAGATAATAATAGAAATAAGAGATTAGCAAGACAAGATGATTACTTTATATAAATCATATGGTATACGAAACAGAAAAATATACAACGATATAAGTCATTTATATATATATATATATATATATATATATATATATATATATATATATATATATATATATAGTTTAGTTGTTAGTATGAAATGCAATATACATAATTTACATTATTCTGATTATTTATGCCACGTACTGTCAAACCAAACATATTTCTATTTCAGAGCAATGCTGTGTTTAGAGAAACAAATCAAACTGGAACCAAGATTATGACTTAAACATAAAGGCTTTTAAACAGCCATTAATGGCTCTCTTTTTAAGTATCCTACGTTATATTACAGAATGTCAACTGGCGAGATGTTCAACTTTCTGTAAAAAATACAACTTTCTCCAAACTTACAATATCTCTCTTCTTGGGACACCAATGAAGCATAAATAGCATGTCCATGGCTAGATTTCTGGTACAAGTTGCTCTCTTTGACCAATAGAAAGGTTTGACTGTATTTGTTTAGTTGTTAATTAAAGACATACGTGTGGCATATCAAGCAAAAACCATAGTTATGGACAATTTGTTAATTACGCTGTAATTCAATTTTCTATTAAGTTTTCAGAACATGTCAAAAAAACTGATAGGTTTGTTATTTACAAGTTTGGTTTTTGCTGGAGACATCACAAATAAGTTTGGTTTTTGCTGGAGACATCACAAACAAGTTTGGTTTTTGCTTGCCAGATCACAAACAAGTTTGGTTTTTGCTTGACACATCAAAAACAGGTTTTGTTTTTGCTTGACACATCACAAACAAGTTTGGTTGTTTTTGCTTGCCAGATCACAAACAAACAAGTTACTTTTTTTGCTTGAGACATCACAAACAAGTTTGGTTTTTGCTTGAGACATCACAAACAAGTTTGGTTTTTGCTTGAGACATCTCAAACAGGTTTGGTTTTGCTTGATACATCACAAACAGGTTTGGGTTTTGCTTGATACATCACAAACAGGTTTGGTTTTTGAACGACACATCACAAACAGTTTTGGTTTTTGCTTGATACATCACAAACATCAATTATAATATAAATATGATGAAATGATACTTACTGGTACTAGTGGTTTCTACATCTAATAAAAAAATGAAAAGAATGAATAGGAAAACAGTTATTGATCATGAAGATGTTGTCTAAATATATATTGTAAATGCAAACTGCAAAATGCAGACTTGGTACAACAAGAATACTAATTACCTACTGAAACTTGTAATTAGGATTCAACAACAATTTATCAATAAACTTTCCAACCAATAACAGTAGACAACAGAAGAACTCATTAGAGACTAATAAAAGGTTGTTTTACATCACATCAACAGGATGTTGAGGATTAAACTTCACACAAGATCATGTGGTGCTTTGATCTGCACTGTAGTAGTTTGCAATTACATCAAAGTTAAGCATGCTAGTACACTCGCAGATAAACATTATACTGACATCAAACCAATCAGTGAAGGCCTGCAAAAAGGTAAAACCTGTTTCACTTGCTGTAGAATTTACTGTAGTGAAACACCTTCAGCTTGAAGGTTTATGACTTATCCTTCTTAACTGTAGCTTATGTATATATATCATCAAATGTAAAGGATGTTTACATTCTCATCCATATTTTGTTTAATTGGTCTGCTGATGGGGTATCTTTGTATCTCCTTAAATTCAGAAGTGATCCTATTTCAAACATGAATCTTTTTGCAATGAAATATAACATTAAGTATCACAATGTCTTTTATCAAACATGTCAAATAATACTACAAAAGTCACAGAACTTACTCCACAATTCATTAAGAAATCAGCAAATACTTCCAATTATGTTTACCATACAAACTTAAATTTGATCAACTTCTCGAGTATAAACCACTTATGAGACACATTTGATAAAACAAGAGACTCTATAGGCCTAAACGGTCACCTGTGGGCATTAATTACTGTAGCTAACAACAAAAGATAAAATTTTAACGAATTTCCATCTTGTTTTTCTCTTATAAAAATGGTTCACTGTGACCTTGAATGAAGGTCAGAGTCAACAAGCTTCACATACTTGGAGGTGTTGTGTGCTTTGATGCCATGACACGAAGTTTTAAGCTTCTAGGCCTTTTGTTTCATGACAAGAAGATGTTTAAATAGTTTTTCTTTTTTGGATCACTGTGACCTTGAATGAAAGTCACGGTCAACAAGTTCAAAAACGTGGTAGTGCTTAGTGCTCATATTTAATATATGAAGTTTCAAATGTCTATGCTTTTCCTTTCATGACAAAAAAACACATTTTTTTCTATTTAAGGTCACTTTGACAGCCATATTCCACAACTAGGTTTGATTCCCTATACTGATCAGTGACAGCCACATTCCAAAACTAGGTTTGAATCCCTATGATGATCAGTGACAGCCACATTCCACAACTAGGTTTGAATCCCTATGATGATCAGTGAAAGCTACATTCCACAACTAGGTTTGAATCCCTATACATTAGTGACAGCCACATTCCACAACTAGGTTTGAATCGCTATACAGATCAGTGACAGCCACATTCAACAACTAGGTTTGAATCCCTATACTGATCCGTGACTGCCACATTCCAAAACTAGGTTTGAATCCCATACTGATCATTGACAGCCACATTCCACAACTAGGTTTGAATTCCTATGATGATCAGTTACAGCTACATTCCACAACTAGGTTTGAATCCCTATACAGATCAGTGACAGCCACATTCCACAACTAGGTTTGAATCCCTATACAGATCAGTCTCAGCCACATTCAACAACTAGGTTTGAATCTCTTTACAGATCAGTGACAGCCACATTCCACAACTAGGTTTGAATCCCTATACAGATCAGTCTCCGCCACTTTCCACAACTAGGTTTCAATCCCTATACTGATCAGTGACAGCCACATTCCACAACTAAGTTTGAATCCCTATACTGATCAGTGACAGCTACATTCCCCAACAAGAACTGCATCCCTATATTGATCAGTGACCACACCTAGGTTTGAATCCTTTAAGGTACCTAGGTATGGGTGAACTTATCAGTATTTGTTGTTAAGGGTTAATTTTTTCTCTGAACTTTACAATTTTCTCTGCCATCCCAAAAAATCTCCTCAAATGTTCAACATTTATGAAAGTATGTTTTGAGCATGACAAGATGTTAATCTTATATCTGCAAACAGTAAATAAAACAAACAAATGTATATATAAGAAAACAAGCAGCTTAACACACACACACACACACACACACACACACACACACACACACAGAGAGAGAGAGAAATGTTATTGTACAAATATCAATTAATGACATAATACTGGACTGGTTAGACACCTGAAAAGTTCAAGGCAATGTTTTACTTAGATTATACCACAAAATGTCAAACCAACCACAAACAATTAAACAGTCTATCATGTAAAGATAACAAATCAAACCTGAAATAATAACTAGTACACATTACTTTGTTTCTTGATTAATAATTATATCAAGCAAAGTTAAGTTTTGTTACCATATATATATATATATATATATATATATATATATATATATATATATATATATATATATATATATATATATATAGGGGACTTCACTGGTGATTTTGTGATATATGGGGTGTTAGAAGGTGAGGTCACCATAGAAATATTTTACGTTTTATCCTTTAGCACAATCTTGCATACTGAAAAACTGAATAATTTATGTTATATAATTTTAAACTTATGACTTTCACAAAGCTTCAAGTTTTCTTAGATAATTAAGATATCAAAGCTTTTTTTTAAGTTGATATAGAAAACTGCTACGAACAAAAAAAGCCCATTTTTTAGTGGTATTTGACATATTAAAGTTATACGGTACATGGCAGCAAGTTTTGTGAAGGCAGAAATGTTTACATTTTTCTGACATCATATTTCCCAAAATATTTGTAAACCAAGCATGACATCACATCATGTTATTTTAGTATATTCTATGATAGATGACATTTGTACTTACTGGTTATAGTTGTGGTTTCTGCACCTAATAAAATAATGACAATATATATTATGATAAGTGAAACAAACTGATTTCCCGTGGTTATAATGGAAACAGTGGCAAGACGCAAAGGGAGTAAACAGTTTCCTTATAGAACTTACAATAATGATGTATTATACACGTTACATATGAAAAAATTGTCCAGGTAGAGAAACTTAGAAATTTAGTTAATGAACACATTCTAGCTGATATGATCATATGGATATAATACCACTGGACGTATTTTACAGTGCATATTGATAGCTGAGAAATTTATAATCAATGGTGCAAATACATTTGAATTTTTTTAGACTTGTCTTGTCTCTTCACTGTTTTATCATCAGCTATTGTACTGTCTTACATGTCACATTCTTTGTTCACAATAATCAACCATCTTATTTATTGCTGCCGTCTAGTAGTACTTCAAATTTATAGAACACTTCAACCGCTTTTGCTGTATGGGATTTGTATAAACTAACAAATATTTACAACAAGAGGCCCATGGGCCTAAACGCTCACCTGAGTAAATGTCCAAAATTGTTTGCAAAGTGCAATAGAAAATAACAGTACAGAAACTTTCCAAGTTTTCTCAAGTGATGAACTGTCACCATACTTAATTAGAAATATCTATTCACGTTTCAATTTTAAGTAGGAAATATGAATGTAGTAACTTTAGCACGGTGAATAATTTCCAAATCATTAACCCTTTCAGTTATGCAGCTATGTCCTTGACCTTTGAACATATAGCATTGAACAATATATCAAAATGAATGTCATATCAACATCTACAATATCCTTAAACACATGACTATACAAAAGTTTACAGTTTTCAAGATAATTAGCAATTAAATTCCTATCCTGCTATGACCTTGATCTTTGAATGTACATCCTTGAACCATATATCAAAATGATCATCATGCCAATAACTACAATCTTCTAATACACATTCCTATACAAGACCTTAATAGTTTTCAAGATATTTAAGGATTTCAGTCTTCTTTTGCAGCTGTGACCTTGATCTTTGAATTGATGACCTTGAGTCATATATCAAAATTATCGCCATGTCAATACCTACAATATTCTTATATACATGCCTTTACAAAAAGCTAATTGTTTTCAAGATAATCAGCAATTTAAGATTTTCTTTTGCAGCTGTTACCTTGACCTTCAAACATGACCTTGAACTATATATCGAAATGATCGTCCCGTCAATACCTACAATATCCCTATATACATGTCTATAAAAATGTTAATAATTTTCAAGATAATTAGCAATTTAAGATTTCCTTTTGCAGCTGTGACCTTGATCGTTTCACACATGACCTTGAACAATATATCAAAATGACCATCATGTCAATACCTGCAATATTCTTATATACATGCCTATACAAAAAGTTAATTGTTTTCAAGATAATTAGCAATTTATGTTCTCTTATGTAGCTATGACCTTGACCTTTGAATATATGACCTTGAAATATATATTAAAATCGCTGACATGTCAATACCTACAATATTCTAATATACATGCCTAAACAAAAAGCTTATAGTTTTCAAGATAATTAACAATTTCAGTCTTTTTGTTTTTTTTTGCTGCTGACCTTGAACTTTGAACTGATGAAATTGAGCTATATATCAAAATCATCGTCATACCAATACCTACAATATTTAATATACATGTTTATACAAAAAATTGATAGTTTTCAAAATATATTGAGAAATATATAATTTTTAGCAATTTCCCCATTCAGTACACTGCCATTTCCCCACTTTGAGCCCCACAGCTACCATTTGGACAAATTTGAAATTTTTTGTCCTAAAGATGTTATGCATGAAATATCTAAGCTATATCTCTTGTATGTTCTGAGCATAAGATTTTTAAGATTTTCACTATTTTCCCCTTTATGGGTCTCAAGGAGACATAACTCCTTTATTTGGGATAATCTAAAAGGCCTTCACATAGGCATGATGGCCCAGTAGTTTTGGAGGAGAAGATTAAAATGTAAAGTTTATACACGACACACAACCCACGACCCAAGACGAAAGCGCATGACGGACGACTGATGGGGATAGATCGCAATTGCTCATCTGAGCTTTCAGCTAAGGTGAGCTAAAAATCAAAGGATTTTTCAGACAAATTTTCCCCTTTTTTGTTAGAAAAACACTCTGCCACAAAAAAAAAAAAAAAAAAAAAAAAAAAAAAAAAAAAAAATATTCCATGGCATTCCCATTAACATCTACACACTTACCGATTTGTCATGATCAAGAAAAATTGATTTTAAAATTCTTTATATTAAAGGTATCTGTGTAGTCTAGAGGCAACGTTTTATAGCAAAACTTTGAATCCCATTCAGGCAGACATTAGTTTTAGACGGGTTTGCTTTCTGAAACTAATATATTCTAACATCTTGAAGAACCTTCAATGTAACTTAAATTAATTTTATTGAGGCAGTAATATCCAGGATAGTTAGGGAGTAAAGAGTATTTGAGAAAATTACTCCAATTTTAAAGTTTGAAAAAATTTTATTTGCGGAAAATGAAATATTTTGTTTCTATGTGGAATATGCATAGAGACAAAATATTTTATTGTCTGCAAGTACAATTTTAAAATAACAAGCCCAAGACAACAGATCAGTATCTCAAACTTTGAAAGTCTTATGGATGAAACTGCTGGGGTCAGAACATGATTCCAACTCCCGAACCAAAAGCTCTACCTCTGAGCCGTTGAGGCAGAGATATATGAGCTTATATGATAGGAGTTGACATTATATAAGCAACTTTAAATTTTTATTGCTCTTATTATGGTTCATTATAAAATGATATTTAAAAGTTCTGTCACAGTAATTGTGATCATGAATGATAAGCTTTAAAAAGTTAATAACAAGCAACAGCTAGGTCGCCATGAGCCTAACTTCAATTGATGATAAAAAGGACAATATCATTGGCACACCAAGAGAAAACAGGAACAGGACATAAGATTCAAATTCAAGATAAATAATGAGTAGATGTCTTGAGAAAAAAGACACATGGATCTACTTAACAAAATGTCTACCTTGTATTTATCACAAACTCAAATAACATTAATACTTTTTCTATGATATGATATAAACTTCTTTATGTATTGTCAGCAACGTTAAGAAATAGAAGTCTTAGAGTTTATTTAAAGTGTTTAATATAACACATATTTCATTACAAACTTGAAACTGAATACTGTTTTATACATAATTATATATAAATATATCTCCTTTTTAAATGAAAACAGTCTGATTTAAACTTCTTACATGTTCTAAATTGGAAGGATTTTTATTCATATTTATAATAATAATAATAATATGAATTAAATAATAATAATAAATAACTAGAAATCTGACATCAGTCAGAAAGGGCCCCGCTAGCAGTCTTAGTCTTTATTATACAGGGAAAAATGACACAAAATCCAATATCTGGTAAAACTGAAAACAAATTCACCATTCAAGTTTAAAAAGTCAAATGCACATCTTTAGTGTGTATACTGCAAAATTTTAAAAGGACCAATGAAAAACTGTAGGAGGAGTTGAGGCTACAACAACTGCTGATCGAAAAACAGACAGACAAAAGGGCAGATGGACAGACAAGGTGATTGCTATAGGACTGATACTGTTAGAATAAGGGACCAAATAAAAGAAGAATTCAATTTTTGTTACTAATAACTTTAAATGATAATTTTAGAAAACAATAAACAAGAGGCCCAAAAGGGCCTGTGGAGCTCAACTGACAAAAATGGTTCTTGAAAAGGCATTAAGCTACTTTTTCCAACTTCTCATTGGCTTTATTAGTTGATATTAGATTAGCAAATAAGAAAATGTGTTAAGAAAGCAGGAAATTACTTGTATAAATGATTAAATGAGCTTGGTGAGCAGGGTTAAATATTAAATGTAGTGAAAATTTTTTGTTTCAATAGCACATTTTGAGAAATTTGTCAAAAGGGACAAAGTCTAAAAAATCTAGTACTTTTGAAGTTTTGGTTGATCTGCACATGGTTTTTTTTTTGTGTTCTTTATTCTTACAAAGTTCTAACAATCTTGTATGAAGTTTAAGAGATGTACTAACAATTTGTTGCAATAGCTCTTTATTTGCGCAGGGGACACAATTTTACAGAACATGAAAATGGGCCTTAACCTGAAGATAACTGCCAATTTATGAAGCTTTAGCGCTAACAATTTCAGACTACAAGATTTTCAAAGTTGATTTCCAATATAAAGCTATGTAAATATACTGACCCCTGGGGTGTGGTCAAAAGTGTGGGCCTCCATTTATATAAACTTGGTGCAGTGACTTGAGCTGATGTTAAGTGCTAAATATAAAAGCCGTAGGCCTAACAGTTTCAGAGAAAAAGATAAAAACATGGGCCCAGGGGACACAATTTGTACAAACCTGGTAAAGAGACTTGAGCTGATGTTTAATACCGAATATTGAAGGATTAGGCCTTACAGTTTCAGATAAGAAGATTTTTAAAGTTGATTTCCAATATATGTATATGCAGATATATGGACCCCTGGGATGGGGTCAAAAATGGACCAGGGTCCACCATTTGAAGAAACCTGGTGAAGGGACTTGAGCTGATGTTAAATGCCAAATATTGAAGCATTAGGCCTTATAGTTTCAGAGAAAAAGATTTTTATATTTGATTTTCAATTTTTTGTATATAGATATATGGGCCCCTGGGGTGAGCCAAAAATAACCCTGGGGTCACCATTTGTACAAACCTGGTTAAAGGACTTGAGCTGATGTTAAATGCCAAATATTGAAGCATTAGGCCTTATAGTTTCAGATAAGAAGATTCTTAAATTTGATTTCCAATATATGTATATATAGATATATGGACCCCTGGGGTGGGGCCAAAAATTGCCCAGGGGCCACCATTTGTACAAACCTGGTAAATGGACTTGAGCTGATGTTTAATGCCAAAAATTGAAGCATTAGGCCTTGCAGTTTTAGAGAAGAAGATTTTTACATTTGATTTCGAATATATGATTATGTAGATATATGGGCCCCTGGGGTGGGGCTAAAAATGACCCAGGGGACTCCATTTGTACCAACATAGTAAATGAACTTGAGCTGATGTTAAATGCCAAATATTGAAGCATTAGGCCTTATAGTTTCAGATAAGAAGATTTTTAAAGTTGATTTCCAATATATGTATATGTAGATATATGGACCCCTGGGTGGGGCAAAAAATGATCCAGAGGCCACCATTTGTACAAACCTAGTAAATGGACTTGAGCTGATGTTAACTGCCAAAAATTGAAGCATTAGGCATTACAGTTTTAGAGAAGAAGATTTTTATATTTGATTTCCAATATATGCTTATGTAGATATATGGGCCCCTGGGGTGGGGCCAAAAATGGACCAGAGGCCACCATTTGTACAAACCTGGTAAAGGAACTTGAGCTGATGTTAACTGCCAAATATGAAAGCTGTAGGCCCTACAGTTTCAGAGAAGAAGATTTTTAAACTTGATTTCCAATATATGAATATGTAGATATATGGACCCCTGGGGTGGGGCCAAAAATGGACCGGGGGCCACCATTTGTATAAACTTGGTAAAGGGGCTCAAGCTGATATTAACTGCCAAATATAAAAGCTTAAGGCCTCATGGTTTCAGAGAAGAAGATTTTCAAAGTTGATATCCCATTATAAGCCTTATTTGCACTTTTTACGAAGTATGACGGAAAAACGCTTAAAATGCGTAACCTAGTTTTTGATGGAATTTTACGAAATGTACAACTTATATGTTTAAGGGGGTCTAGAAGCCAAATATCACATCAGATTTTGCATATAACCTTTGGTTTCAGAGAAGAAGCTTATTTTAGGTTTTTTACATTGTAGATCGCTGTGACCTACTTTTGGTTGCCATGGAAACAAATTGTACAAATTTTCATTTACTCCTTCTAGGGATCATTCCTACCTTGTTTTGTTAAAATTGGCCCAGTAGTTTCAGAGTTTTTGCTGTTAACGGACGGACGCACGGACGAACGGACGCACGCACGCACGCACATCCGCATCATGCCATAAGCTCAGCTGGCTTTAGCCAGTTGAGCTAAAAATTATGGACATTAATTCTAAAAAAATTATGTGCAATAATTAATTTTCTTTTACCATCAACAATGTTTGATGTTTTAAGATGGTGGGGAAACCAGAGTTCTAAAAAATAAGCACCAACCTTCACCAAGCTAAATGACAAATGAGGCATCCGTGAGGGCATAATAGATAATAACTTTAAACTTGATCATCAAGGCCCACATTATTTCAAAAAAAAAAAAAAAAAAAAAAAAAGAGGGAAGCTTTTACATTTTTAAAGCATTTTGATCTTTTAATACTAAAATCTTAAAAATTCAATATATTATAGTAAGTTCAGTCAATCAGTAAATAGCAGAGTGAGGATAACTATTGGTTGGTTATTTTTATATCTTTTTTATATTTTAAATTACAATGTAGTACTAATACTGAGATTGAAAATGCCTAAAATAGCCACCTAAATTGGAAATTTTGTACATTACTGTATTTCGTCCTTACAGATCTTCACTTTACTAAATGACATATTTACATGTTTATAAAATAAATGGAAAATTTGCTATGTTGTCACGTGAAGCTCCAGGTATAGAATGACCCGTGAAATACCAACTGACCAAATATCACGTGATTAACTTCTGATAATTTCATTGGTTAAAAGCTATTTTACGAAAACGTAAGACAACAGTTTCCTCCTATTACTGGCAAAGTTACCGGGAAATTAATATTCTTATAATATAATACAACTCTCTTGTGTAATACGACATATATCTGCTAAAAATCAACCAAATCTTCAAAATGGCCACACTGTCAATTAAGACTATGTTTTAAAAGCCTTTTGCTTCATATTTCAGATTAAAAACGAAAAAATGTACAAAAAGATCTTTACATTCTGAAAAAAATACATATTCTGAAAGACCACCTATTCATTATGACCAGTAAGGAAATGATTCTATAATATTTTGTCCAGAAAAAACCTATTATAAAAGCCACCTGTCAATTAAGACCAGTATTTCAAGGTCCTTTTGCAAATTTCAACCCTCCAAAACTCTATATAAAGTATCATTCATCCAATTGATTTGCTTCTAACTGTTTAACTTAAATAATAAATAAATAAATAAACAAACAAGCAACTTTCATCAACATCCAAATAATCATTTAGAAGATAACTTGAAGAAAACAAAATGGACAAACAGACGAACAGATGGATGGATAGACAAACAGACAAGGGATTACTACAGTTACCTAGTGAGAACCATAAGGTAAGGACTATCACAAGCACGTTGCATCAAAATCCCATCACTCGTTCTTAAGATATCATGCCGAAAACATTCAGCCAGTCAGATTGCAGCAGCGTCATTAAATATTCACGGAATTTGTCGAACATCGAACTTGAGCGAAGGATTTATATACTAAGTATCACAAGCAAGTTTCATCAAAACTCCACCATTCTTTAGACGAAGTCATGCGGAAAACATTCCGTCAATCAGATTGCAGTAGCCTCATTAAATATGCACTGAATTTGTCGAACAACGAACTTGAGCGAGGGACTTATGTACCAATTATCACAAACAAGTTTCATAAAAATTCCACTATTCCTTCTCAAGATATCGTGCGTAAAGCGAAACGGACAGACAGACAGACAGACGGACAGACAGGCGAATGGACAAGGTGTTTACTATAGGGCACCGGCATTGCGATGCGGGGCCCTAATAATAAATTATAATAATAAGTGTTTTGATTGTACAATGATAAATGTAATAATAAACAAGAGGCCCAATAGGGTCTGTGATGCTCAACTGGCTGCATATGTAAGACAATGTTTGTTTTTGTTTCTAATGTTGTTTCAGGTTCAACTCAAGAATATTTCATTTACACAGCGACTGTCAGTTTTAGAAAAGGTGGAGGACACTGGAGTATCGGACAAAACCACGTCCCAAGCAAGTTAACTGACAAATTTTCAAAGATAAAGTGCTAGTCTCACTTGGACCTTAATGCGCAATGTCAGGGGTGAGAGTCGCTGTGATCCGTAACATCCAATGCTTAAGACCTCTCGACCACTGTGGCCTCTGTAAGACAATGTGATGTGGTTACCATACTTGGTTCATCAGGTAAAAATGGGGAAACAAATTGAGCTTATGACCATTTCTGCTTCATTAAAGCCTACTTTGGAACATTTTGCAAAACTAATATTAGCTCATGTTAGTCTGACTGCTAGAAACCTGTTTAGAAATATTATCACAATAAAATCTTTATCTTATTGTTAGTAAGCTTTTGAGTTCATTTACAAAATAGCCAAGAGAAATAGTGCGTAAAAAAGAGACTGTCAACTAACCTAGATTTTTAACAATTGTTTAACTTTTTCTTTTAAAAGATACTTTAAATTTTCAAATATATTAAAAAATCATATGTGGCAGTATTATTTTTCTAAAAAAAAATTCGCTTGTAAATAATGGTAGAACAAATACACTTATTTTACCCATTTTGTACAATTAACACAAGGACATCTTAGAATACCATAATCAAAGTTTGTCAAATAGTTATCAAAGATGAAGGATCAACTGGAAAACACGATACAATTAAAGAAAAAGAACTTAGCAACCTGATTTGTATCAGAAACAATTAGTGAAAATTAGGTCAACGAAAAAGACTTGAAAAAAACCCGTTACATATATTGAATCCCCCATAACATACTTTCTGCATTTCGAATTTGAGCTAAATCGCTGGAAAAATGGATCCACAATGGCCATTTTTGTGTTTTTCTATTTATAGTTACAGCAGCGATCTTGATGTCAAGCGGGGTTGCCTGGTACAAACTTTAGTCAGGTCGACCTTGGGACCTTCCACACAAAATTTCGTTTCAATTGGCCAAGTGGTTTCAGAGGAGAAAATTTTTTAAAGATTTTGCTAAATATTACACCAAATTTCCATAATTCTTGATAATTGGGTCAACGAAAAATTTCTCACAACAAAACCGTTACATATGTTGAATCTCCCATGATATACTTTCTACATTTCAAATTTGAGCTTAATCGGTGGAAAAATGGATCCATAATGGCCATTTTTGTGTTTTTTCTATTTATAGTAATGGTGACCATCTTGGATGTCGGGCGGGGTTGTCTGGTACAAACTTTAGTCAGGCCAACGTAGGGACCTTCCACACCGAATTTGGTTCCAATTGGCCCAGTGGTTTCAGAGGAGAAGACCAAAGTTTATGCGCAATCACGCTTCGCCATGCCATAAGCTCAGCTGGCTTTAGCCAGTTGAGCTAAAAATTTAATGTAAAAATGTACCAGTTATTTATGAAAAAAATAAATTTTGTGTATTTTAAAAACAGCACTATTTATAATTAACCGGTTTCTCAGTTAATTTTATTTCGTCCAGTTCGTTATTTTCTACTTCTTTTTTTGTTTGATTTTCTTTCGTTTTACGCCTTTTATTTACAATGGATAAAACTATTATAATCACAATAATTATAAACACAAAACCACCAACAGCAATTATTATCCATATAGTACAGAATCCATTCACTTTTGAACAAGGCAAGGCTCGACAATCACAATGATCTGATGTAGGTGTTGTGGTTCCTGGAGGCTTAGTGGTAGGACCTTTAAAATCTGAAGATACAAGAATATTCGTCAGAAACCAATGAATAATGAAGAACCACAGATTGTTAAAGGAGAATATAGAATACCAACGAATTCCACAAGCAATGAAACCCAGCATTTTTGCATAAGAAGCATTGACCAAACAAAGAAATCAGGTTAAGGTAGATAGCTCGCAACCTTTACAATATAGAAATTTTTAATGTGTGCAATAAAACCTTAATAGATTACCTCTTAATATTAAAACTTTGCCATCTAATATACTGTCAATGTATTTAGTATTTTATTGTTTTTAACTTCATTTTGATCAACTGAATCTTGATTTGGATTGGGGTGAATGTTGCCTCTAGACTACAAACAAACAGAGAAACTTTCTAAAACAAGATAATTCTAAAACAAGTTGGATTTATTTCTGGAAGTGCGTTCACAGGTTTGCATATGCTATTTGGTTAAGATCACTCAGTCACTTATGTTGCCCCCTTCACTAATGCTGCCTTCCTCTCCTCCACTATAAATGTGTGTTTTTATGTCAGTTTATTGTATTAGAAATGAACAAGATAGTAACAATATCCAACTTCTACTTTAAAAAATGTTTACATGATCTAACAGCATAACAAATCAAACTAGTTCATACATTAATAGTTCTAACAAACTGAACACAATTTGCATTAGCATAACCTTTAAAACTGACCACTACTTATCAATCCTGAAACTGACTAATCAACTTATTAAGCAAAAGGGTCATGAAGGCTAATCTAAAAACATAATGTGCATCCAGCCTAATTTTAGCATAGTGTGGACAGCTTCTGTTTGATTCAATTAATGAAGTTTATATATATATTAATTAATTAATTAATTAATTTTTTATTTCACCTTTTTTCAATTACATATTTCAACTTTCCTGACAATTGTCCAAAGGGACAGGTGGAGAATGTCTTCATTGACCTGGTAACCTACTTCTTAATTCAACATGGCACAGAAGTCTTATTTGAGTCATCTGTTTTTTAAGAACACGTGAACAAGTTTGAATAAAATGGGTGACTTTTATAACATTAACACAGTTTTTAACAAATGGTTTGATCATATGGCCTTCATATTAAAACAGCATAACCATTATATTATTCTCTACCTATCTTTGTCAAGAGGTTCAATTTGCTTCTGAAATTCACAAGTCTGAAGAAAATTAAAATAAAATTGTCACTTTCATAACATCAACTTATTTTTTACTTTTGTTTAACCTATTTACCTATATAATGACAAAATTTAACAACTGTTTTTATCAAGAGGATAATTTTGATTAAGTTTGATGAAAATTGATCTAAAAGTGGGTTTCAAGAGTGCTAAAAAGTTTTTCCTCATGATTTGAAAATGTGACCTATTTATTGACCCAACATTCAAATTTTATGGTGATGATTTTTAGTCAAATTGGACATTTTTCTCTTCAACTAAATAACACTTTGGTTTTGAGCTCACAAATTGCTAAAGAAAGTTATATTGACTGGTCATTTGTGCATCATTTGCTCATAAATATTCTAATGGTTGCAATATTTACCCAATCTACATCAAATTTGTCCCAATTTTACCTATTAACAAAAGATAGGTCGAGTTTCTATATGCAATTGAAGAAAAGAAGGAGAAAATGGTCAAATTTGAGAAAATAAAAACTGACATCTGAACATATCATTCATGCTTAAAGTTACAGTGAGTATAACAGCACAGATATTGCCCGCTAAAGTAAGCTTGAAATGAATATAAATATCTCTTTATGACATGATGTTGGTTCAAATCACATATAAAAAATGCCAAATTATAATTGTAGGTGCACCAAGAGTGATATCTATATACCATTTGTTCACTATGACGAAGGTATAAATGTCGACATATTACATGATGAACTGTCCCAGTTTCGCAATCATTCACTCAACAGAATGTAAACTGAACTCCAATATTCCAATTTTTCTCTCATCAATATTTTTAAATTTCAAATTTTTAAAAGAAAATTTTTCATTCTGTTCAACAAATCTCCACTTAACAAGTTTAATATAACATTAGATATTCAGATATTCAATTTTAATTGTGCAATGTGCCAAAAACTGACATTGAAATATTCTCTTATTTCAGTCGAGTGTACACTCAAATGAGTGAATGATTGTGAAACTGGGGTCTGGAGTACTCCGTGTTTTTAAATTATAGTTTATTCCTTTAACTTTATCTAGGTAGAATGATTAATCTATTCAAAATGTCACCCGAACCATCTTCAGAACTGGACACCAGCAGCACCTGTACTTCAAACTTAAAAAATCAAGTTTATAAGCCAATATATGGTGATCCAGGAAAGAGGACGAATGTTAAAGATTTGAACTGCTTAACCTTTGAACTTAGAATTAACAGTACTGCTCTGTTTGTAAATTATCACAGTTAAAGCATATTTAAAAAAACCTGACTTTGTACTCTAATTGTAATATTTTAACAACTTGATACTGATAAAGGGCAATGAAACTGCATGGGAAGCTGTACCAGACAACTGTGTAACTCATGAAATCAGAATATTTGAATCTGAGTATATATACCATGATGGCATTTAAAACACAAGTTATAGAACATTTAGATTGTTTTCTAATAGACTTACTTGGACAAGAAAAGCTTCCAGAGCTAGTAACATTATATGTGTTAATGTCAGGTTGTAGATTTGACTGGGTAAATCTAGCCATTAAGGTAAAAGGGTTTCCTTTTAGAAAGCTGAAGTAAACATCACAAGACAGAATTCCACTAAATGACACATTGCTCTCATGAGAACCACATCCATTACTTCCTAAATTTTGAACTGAAATATAAGGCTGTGGATTGAAAGTTGTATAAGCTTCACTCTGAAAATATAACAATGTAATATTACATTAATACATATGCTAGAAAATTGATACTTTATGTATTTTGTATGATAAACAAATGAGGTAGCAAGATTTTAAATGACTAAAACAATAGTAAAAATGTGAAATTAAATACAGTATAATTTTTAGAATTTGTAATTTCTCTTTTTCAAATAAGCTCAGAATATGCAAAATTATATTTTTGTGCATAAGGAGTGCAATTTATTCCAATAAGCTTTTCACTTTTGACAAACAGTATATGACACCAAGTGACCCTCCAAACCAAATTTTGTTCTAATATCAGAAATGGAAAAGAAAGGGTTCAGTGCATCTGTAGTCTGGTGATAATAAAAACAATTATTGTCCATTGGCAAGGAGTATTACCCACCATTCATTGGAAGGGATTTTAGTAGCGAGATATTTAAAATTTTCAAAAGTGTCTTAAATATATAACAAGTACCTGCTAAATTTTGACGTGCCAGATATGCATATTTCGGAAAATCATTCCTCAAAATAATTACAGAAAAAGTAAAATTTGAATAAATCAGGTATATTAAGATCTGCTATCATCAGGTTGTTTACAATATCAGTGGTTGAGACTATACTTTATTCTACTTTCTTGTTGAATTTCGTTTTAGATTCTGCTACTGAAAACCTTGCTGTGTTTTTTTTAGTGGATCCACTAGGACCCCCCTCCCCCAACCAAGCATGCAACGTTAACATTGTTTTTCACATTGTCACATGCTTAACTTTAAAATAACCTTAATTGTTAGCTGTGCATTTAACACAGTTTCTAACCTCTTACCTAGAACCTACAAATGCCTTCTGATCACATTACAACATTAATAGTCAATATAAAATACAGTATCCACTTTACTTGCGATCATGAAATCTTTTACTAGTTCATTGTTAGATTCTTGTTATTTTTGAAATTTGAGATAATGACATTTTATAATAAAAAAAGAGAAAATAATAACAATAATACCTGTTCTGCATAGAGCACTTCAAATGTAACAGCTGAGACTGGATGTTGACAATAAGCTTCCCCACTGAGTGATATTGACTTTGCTGATGAATTGCTAGCCGTAAAAATTGGCTCTTTTCCTTGTGAAGCCAGGGGAGCTACAAAACATACAGTTTACATAATTGATTTAGATTTAAAAGTAAATTATGGTTTCAAAACTAAATATGAACCAGAACTGTACAGAAGTGACTAATAACTGCTTCTTTTTAGTTGTTAAGGGCTGTAACTCAGCACATGTTTGAACAAGATCCATTGGATAATTACAAATACATGCCTATTAATATAAGATTATGTATGTAAGGTAATTTTTTGCATCTCTTCTAAAGAAATCTTATTATTAACGATTATAAATATCCTACTGATCACCCTGAAGGATCAATGTAAATGTGTACATACTAGCAAAATATTCTTGTTCATGGAGCGGGAGAAGCTTTGCATGAAAAAATGTTTACATATTTCTTATGTCAAACAAACCAATCCTACACGTTTTGTTTTTTAATTAAATCCAGAACAAGCTAAATGAGATGCCTTACACACTGTAAGGTACTGTCCTACCAATCATTATAAGAAAATCATTTAAAATATTCACACAGTGAGTCACATGATACATTTGGCGTGGCAATCTGTAGTTGTGTGATAAAATAATGATTTATTTAACTTACTATCAATACCGAAATGACAATACTCTTGTGTCTAAAATTAAAATTTTCTGTTTCATTTTCAACACATTATAACTTGTCTCCTTATTTGCAATGTGTTTGATAGTGCTTACTATCAAGCGCCGCCATTGACGTTGATAAATGGAAATAACTCTCATACTGACTATATATTGAATCATACTGACTTGATATGGTGAGTGTTAGGTCACCACTTAACACGGATTGCCCAATGGTATTGATAGAAACTTGTGAGGGGTGGGATATATATATATATATATATATATATATATAAAGTTTTTTTTACAGTTATTGCATATATTTTGAACCCAGAGGCAAGATAACTTGTTGCAATAATTGTTTTTTTCATTCAGATTCTTATGAGATTATAATTATAACCTATTTGATAAAATAATTAGCAATGACTTATTTTCATTCAGAGTGTTATAAAACAAATTATGTATGTGATAAAAAGATTATTACATGGCCTTTTTTCAAAATCACACCTCATATCGGCCAAAGGCATCCATATCAGCCAGAGGGCCTCTGGCCCGAGGGCTAATATGGATGTCAGGCCAATATGAGATGTGATATTGAAAAGGCCATGTAATAATCTCTATATACTGCCTATACAGAGAGTTAATATCATCCAGATTTATTGACAAAAATACTAATTTAGCCATTTGCCCACTAAGTGCCTTGCCATTTTCTTATTTTGAGTCCATGGCTACCATATGTGCAAATGTGAAACAAGATGATCTAAAAATATTATAAAGGAAATAACTGAGGTATATCTCTTGTACTTAAAATGAGAAGATTTTAAATATGTTCACTATTGTCCTCTTATTGGACCCCAAGGGGACATAACTCATTCATCAGTACTTGTTTGAAAGGACTTCAACAAGGCATGATGGTATCAAAGTTTCATCAACTTTGGCTCTTTGGTCTTGGATTTCAGATGGATGTTGTAACCGATATGTTATTTATTTTTTTTATTGACGAAAAGTTGTTTTACTGTTCGTTTCATTTATACAAACAAAAAGTCAGTCTGTATTTTGTATACCACCTTAACTTACCTGTAATACTATTAAATGTCTAATTGATGGCAATCAATCATTTTCTATAGACTTATCAATAACAATAGAATCAATAACTTACAATTGGCTGAGTTTATACCTGTGAAGTTTGTGTAGTGCATGCAAGTTGTAGAAAGTGTGAGAATGGTGGTGTGATGTACTTGTATTGTTTTAGGGGGGTATATATACAGGTGTAACAGAGTTGTATTTTTACTGGCTTGGAAGATGTACTGCAGTGTGTGTGTAAGTTGTATTTGTTAGAAGTTTGGGGGAATGTTTTTTCTTCAAAGCTACAACTTTTGGTCAATTATGGTAAATTAAGGACATAATGAAACCAGTGAAAAAATATAATAATTAATTAAGGCCATAATGAAACCAGTGAAAAAATATAATAATTATGAATATAATAAGGAGCCAGTATCAGAACTTTGTGTTTTTTTAATTAAAATCCATCGTAACAGATGTGTCAGATATAATTTTATAAAGATTAAGCCTATAAGAACACCTTATTTGCATATTACACAATTAGTGTGAAAACCAAGTATTCTAAAGAGAAATCCATCACATATGTTTTATCCCCTAACATCTATTTAAATTCAAATTTTAACAAAATCGGAAAAAATGAACCTGTAATGGTCATTTTCTTTTAATGATAATTTTAGCCAGCTTGGATTTCAAACAGACATATCAGAAAAAAATTTAATCTTTATTAACCAAGGACTTTCATTTGAATTGGCTCATACGTTTCAGGGGAGAAGACTCAAGTTTATAGATGCATTGAAGTATGCAAGCACTGATGCATACACGCTTTACCATGCCATAAACTCGCACCGATTTGTCTGGTGAGCTTAAATGCTGAAAATTGTTGATGCCCATATTTGATACTTACCATTTACACAAACTTCTCCTGTACTTGTTTCTGATCCATGGTTGCAAGTCCAAGTGCCATTATGAGTACCAATATCCAAGGAAGGAATTGTGAGAACCAATGTTATTTTTGTTCCATCTTTTGAGTAAACAGTTGTATATGGTAGTATCTGAGTGCAAATTGTATTAGGAACTGGAGCAGTGCAAGCTGCAGCATCGGTGCCATCTGGAAGTGTTATGCCAGATATTGAATTGTGTGGATCAATAGTGCATGTTATATTTAATGGTTCAGATACAAGTCCATTGTAAGATGTGGTTATTGTAGTAGTTCCTAAAAAATAATTTTTTTTTACTCTGCATTAAATTTATTTGAATACAACTGATAATGATATCTTGTTCCATAATAACCAGTTGCTAGAATTGGTATTAATATCTTTGAATAAATGTAACATGGAGACCTGTACAACATGTTTTCTATGATCCTCAAATAATACAATGTTTTTGGCCCTAATTGATAGATTTGTGATATTCCCAGGTCTTTTAAAAACAAAAACAATGTAATTGTTTCCACTAAACAGCTAAATAGTTTAAATTTAAAACATAAATATCTGAGTTTCTTGTTAAAAAAAAGAGTCTGTACAAGACCTAGTATAAAGTCATGTGATATCTTCTTTCTTTAAAAGCCATGCTGGATATAGTATGTAATATGCATCAAACAAGGGACTTTCTTAGCAAATTTGATTCTAGTTTAGCAAGGAGAATTTCTTAGAATTTGTAGTTATTGTATGTCTTGCTTTTGAAATAATTATCCATTTCAGTATTAATTTGACCCTTGATCCAATGGCCATGAAACATTTATCAAAATGTTGGTCAATTTTAATAACCTTGTCCCTGGATGCAATGTCGAATTCTCTAAGCTGTTATCCCTTAATCTTTTCTACGTCTTTGAACTTTTAGCAAGGGATATTCATCTAAACATCAAAATGTTTGTTATATCAATATCTAAAATATTATAATAGCCATGCTTATACAAAAGTTTATATTTATAGTTTTCAGAAAATTATTCATTTTGGTTTTTTTTGCATCTGTCTCCATCTATATTTAAAAATAATCATTATACATGTATCATTACCTACAACATTCTTATTTTCAAGCCTATACAAAAAAGTTTATATTTTCCTAAATAATGAATCTATAACCTAATTTTATTTGTCTGTGACCCTCACTTAAAACCCAATATAATTGTTTATATATGAAAATGATCAGTGTATCAAAAGGGATTATATACTAATACATATGCATATTCATATAGTTAATAGTTTTCCAGATAATGAAAATTTTATTATTCTTTATTATTACCTTAAGTTATTATGGTTTATAAATGTCTGTACAAATAGATTAGTTTTCAAGAAATTTTTTACATTTTGGTGCTCTATTACATCTGTAACATTGACCTTTGAATGATTGATCTTGACCATTATATAAAAATTAATCATTTTTCAATACCTTCAATATTCATATATTCTTGATGTTATCAAAAAGATATTATCTTTCCATATAAAAACCATACTTTATTCAATAAATCTTTGATCTTAAAACCAAGGACTATCAGTTATACATCAAAATTTAAAAGGCATCAAACTGCGTTTAATAGCAACAGTAACTTATTTCTAAAATAATTTGTCCATCAGTGGTTCTATCAATATCTGATCAAAATGAGCTTGTTATGAAAAGCTCTGTGTGCAATTATACATACCTCTTACACTGGCAATGTAAATATACAGAATAAAAGGAATGATGGATTTTCTTTTTTCAACAAAAATAGTAGCCATATCATCTGGAAAAAAAAGTTGCACAAAGTGTTTTACACCTAGTCAACATTCTTTCACCTACATCAAGGTTATCAATTGTTGAAAGATGGGGGAGAAAAGATTACTCAGAGAAAAAGTTCTGCTAAACAATTTAATAAATGCAACAATAATCCAGTTATTCAACGATTTGTAAAACCATAATTTTGGTCTAATTAGATGTATATGAAAAGGAAGTGATAAGAGAATTATTTATGTATTACAAGATTGACAGAATATTTTAAAAACGGAAACGTTTGTCGTGAAGACATGAACATGACAAATAGCAATGAAAATTCTTTGAAAAAAAAAACAATTATGAAATCACTAGCATGTTTTAACATACATAGCTTTAGTTGAACTCTTTCATATTGGAAAATTATGAACCTACCTTCTAGTAATATCAGGAATAATAACGTATCCCCATTATTGTCCACCTTAGTAATTTAGTCAAGGATTTTATAGTAATGCCTTACGTTTTAGATATGCAGTATTAATTTCCTGTAAACAATCAAAAAATGTTTCCTTTTATAAATAGAATCTAACGAAAAAGACCATTTATACTTACGAGATTGTGCACATCTAAATGACGTCTTGCGCGTTCGTGGTGCACTGTTAATACCTATAGGTACCTGCATTGACCCATAGTACCGCTTCCCCCCCAGATCTAACTCAGCTTTTAGATCTACTAACTTCCGGATCGTCATACGGATTTCAAGTTCTCAATCTCTGTTTTAGGTTTTTTCTATGCGAAATATGGGAAAAATAAATAATTCAGCATAAAAAATTACAGTATTGGGCTCGTTGTAGTGTGGCATAACATGTTAGAAAAACAAACAGATCCGTTATTTTAATTAATTAATTAATTAATTTATATTTTCATTTATCTTTTTATTTATTATTTTGCAAAAATGATTTCCTGTTGTTTTCCATTTGAATGTGGTCAATTTTTCTAAAAACTCCATGGCCCGTTTCACTGACTCTGATTCCAAAAACCCCTTTGTAACCACTCTTGCTACACAAAGAAATTGTTTTGCTGATTATAGTTTACTATTTTCCGTCAGTCACAACTGTATATCTTCATTTGCGGTGTGAAGTTTCAATTTCTCCAAGCTTGAGAGCTTTTACATTGATATAGAACATAAATCACCAAAAACTACGTGACTAAGTGTATGAATACATATAACATGCAATACACAATCCCGAAGTAAATTATCATCTAGGTTAACAACCATGCCTGCCATTTTACAATTGTTTACATTCGAAAAAAGGTTAAAAAGCGAAATTATAAAATTTTACAAGAACAGCTCAACTGTTAAAATGTGCAAAATAAAAAAGAACTAATTACTTTTATTCCAAACTTCTCCACAAATTTTAACATCCGCTTTTTGCACTTTCTACTTCAATAATTGAAATGGAGCACATGGGTATAACGGTTGAACGGTTGAAAACATACACGTTATTAATACGTGCTATTTTTGGTATCAGGTAACCACAGATTGGGAGGTTTGAAAACTAATATTGTTTTTAGATATATAATGATAGTTTTTTCTCGATTTTTCATTAACATGATTTATTTTTAGGAATATTAGATATAATAAAAACAAAATAATAATAAAAAAATAAATATGTGGTTATTTATGGACTATTTGGCATGCGAAAATCACGTTCTCGGCCTAAAATGCGCGTTGTTCGTAGCTGTTGCGTCTACTGAACTCCACCTGAAGGGCATGTGTTTAGAAGGGAATATTTTAGTCTCAAAATCAGTGAATATTATATTTTAATATTTCACGCAAATATAACAATTGAACTGTTTTAAAATGTTCATTGTCAATATGAGTGCAAAATCTTTGCAAGGCATATCAATCCTAACGCGATAACTCGCGTTATTTGGTTTGCTTGCAAAGTTTTTCCATTCATATTAACAATAAAAATAAAGGTAAAATTTAATACCCTCCATCTGTTACATTTCATAAAAGGCATTATACTTTAAAAAAAGTTTTTACAATCTTATCATTTAACAGTGTTTAATTATATATATCAAGGTGTTTTTCGGATATGACATGACATTTTTTATCGAAACAGTCTAAGAATTTTAAAGTTCGGGTGCCACATTGCCTTTTTCTATTCATTGTATAAAATGACTACAAGAAAACTGGTATATAAGTAAACATATATAAAAACCAAATCCGATATTCCAAAAACTATGATATGTTGAAATAAATATGTTAAAATATCAAATATTTAGAAAAAACAGTGCATTTAAGGTAAAAAAAATGTAAGAATTGTCATTTTATATGTTACTTTTCCAACCATGTTATTATTTCACATTTATTTTGAATATCAATGGAAACTAATATTCTCATATAAAAATGAATTAAAAAAATAAATTAAATAAATAAATAAAATTGTGTGTCCTTTTTTTGAAAGCCACAGAACCTCTTTAAAATCTTCTGCTGTTAAAACTGATAAGTCCTGCCTATACCATAAACCTTTTTCCAGATAGTGCCCAAACAATTTGGACAAACCCAAAACATGTTTCTGTCCTGTGAAAAACATTTTTTAAAAAAGGCTTGCTTTAGAAGATTCAAACGAATTATATCTTTTAATGTCAGAGAGTCAACATATGTCAAATATTTATTCCTCTACTTGTTCAACTATTTATATCTCATATTAAATAAATAACAAAAAAATATATACATAAAGTCAATATGGCATGGATTGCGACAACCTGAAATACCAATATCTCAAATATGATAATAAAAAATTATCATAAAATTGAATCTAGAGAATAGCATGTGCATTTTTGTATACACAATTTGAACAAAAAAGTTAAATTAAATTGTAGGAAACGACAAAGTGTTCTTTCTGAAGATTGGACCCAGCTCTAATGTTATTAAAGAGTGCTTTCCGATGCTAATGATCTCACTGAAAAAAATAATATTTAACCTACTAACACCATGTCTAACTTATTCTCCCTAAAATGAATAGAATATTCCCTATCATACTCGAATTAAAAGAACAAAATTACTGCGCAAATAGTATTAAAGTATATGAATATCCAATCGAAGTATCACATTCAATTTGGTCGTTTCCCTATTGTACTCGCGTGTTGGTAAGTTACTTGGTACCTATAGGTAATTTTAATTACCCCCCGAACTTTCCTGTTTGTCAATTCTATGTTTGTCAGAAACAGCTATGTTCGTACAAGCAGGCTGTTTATTTGTTATCCTTACTGGCATTTTGGTTGAAGGTAATTATTGAATATTTTATAAAAAAATATAAGAAAGCAAACTATAATAAGCCGCGTTATTTTTATTAATATATATATATTATTATTTTTTTTCAAATATGTTAATATACTCCATTTAAAGACTACTTTCAATATCATAATTCAATCACTTATAATTTGATATTACAAACAAGGATACAGAAACTAATGATTCTTAAACTAGCCAATAATAAAAGTCAAGTAATAAATATTTTAAATATTGTTGTACAGAAATAAAGAATTTTTTTCAACCTTTGAAATACACATTAATTGATTTCTTTTAAAAATGCAAATGTACTCTTGTAATGTTGATTAAGTTTTTAAATAAACTGAAGAAGGAGACAGGAGAATTAATAGTAAAATACTAAAGAGCAAAATTATCTATTTTCAGGTATAAATATAACAATTACTGGATCCAGTCAGTATGTTGTGCCAGGAAGACCGTTTACGTTTACCTGTGTATTTAATCCTGGGGGCACTCAAGCAAAACAACTTTTACAGAATGGTAAACAATTTGTAGCTGTTCAATTAAGTACTGATGCATTAGGTGTTTGTTATAATGTAACTTCAGCAGCTACAATATGTGATCCGTCACGTTGTTCTTGTCTACAAGAAGAAGATATTTTTACAGCTAAATGGACAATACAATCTATCGATACCGAATATACGTGGAGATGTAAAGAATTTATAGATCAGAGTCCGCCATTAAATTTAACAGTAGCAGGTAATATTTTCATGTCTAGGTATTAGAAAAATACAAAATAAACACACACACACACACACACACACACACACACACACCAAATGATATCAAATGAACAGCATATAATTGTAGTTAGGTATTTATGCCCAAGTGTTGGTAGCAACAAATGATTGCTCTTTGCTCTTATTTTCGAGAGGGAATTTATCAACAGTACAGCTTTTAGGGAAAAACAAATTCTCGGTAGATTTTTTCTCACTCAGATTGTTTTTCATTTTTGTCTTGTCTTTGATTATTGGAAAAATGATACTTTTTAAAATTAAAATACTGAAATCTTAGAAATTTAAATGAACTAAATTAACTCAGATTAAGTAAATAAATATTTAGAAAGAATGCAAGACTGTTGTAAAATCAACCTGGTGATTGGCACGAACTGTTCACTTTAAAACATGTACAATAGTGCTGAATCAGTTAACTCTATTTTAGTTAATTAGGTAATCATATGATATGGGCGTATGTTAGCAATTGTTTCTATATTTTAGTGTAGAAAACAATTCCAAGCTGCATTAAGTTTTCCTATGAAAAAATTAAAACGGTGCTGATCTAATTAATGTTGTTCCTATTGAGCAATGTTGCATTTAGTTCAACGATAATCGCTCGAATACATACAGAAATAACAAACAGTAATTTCCCAGCGAGATGTAGCATGTGGTATCTAATATTAGAACATGGTTACGTCAAAAAAACTGGGTCATTTAAACACAACTTACAAATCGGTGAAATATGATAAATTTATTGAATTGGTCATTTGTGACTCGGTAAGAGTATATTACACAATTGCGAATACATCTGGATATTAATGACAGACAATTAATACAATTTGTCAGGTAGAGGATTCCGTTAAGTGATAAGTTTGTCTATTTTAAAAAGATTTTAGACAATCAAAAAAATTCAGAAAATTGAAAAACTTATTGCGCGTTTACAAGAGTAACAAAATGGCAATTATATACACGTGGCGTTTTTCTTTTATTTGAGGCTATACTTCTTGTTTAAAAAGAAGATTCTGTAAAAAAGAGAACACCAGTCACAATTAAAAATGACAAAAAATATTGAAATATTTAGAGCCATTATCGGCAGGGATTTAAATTCTCATGCCAATAATTTTGAATATTTGTCATCACCATACTTGTTAGTGTTTTTTTTCAAATATCTGTATCGGTTTTGAGTGTAAAAAGAAAATAAATTCCACATTTCTGAAAAGCTAATTTACATTTTACATCTTACGAAGGTACACGTGTATAGGAGACATTGTGTAAATTTAATGTACTAATCTCCCATGGCGAATTAGCGTGTTGACTAAGTTGCATATAATGTAAGAGAGAGAGAGAGAGAGAGAGAGAGAGAGAGAGAGAGAGAGAGAGAGAGAGAGAGAGAGAGAGAGAGAGAGAGAGAGAGAGATGTGTTCATTTTTATGTAAAGTACATCGTTTTATTGATGAAATACAGATTATGCTTGTACGGTGCAATATTAGGAACACTTTGTCTTGACGTTTTAAATTTTCTTTCTCTCTCTCTCTCACTCTCTCTCTCTCTGATATCGGCTGACCGTGTGGTCCAAAGCGCTAGCTAAAAGATCACGATTACTTTTGCCATATAGGTTAGTTTAGCTTAAACAGTATTTATTTTGAATAAAAATAAATATACACAAAATATTATAAATTGTACAAAAAGGGATTCGGGAACAAGAGTAAAACTCTTATATAAACCAGTCTCCCTGGATAACATATATCACAACACATACATATACGTAGAGTTAGAAATATATAATAAATAGTTTGAACAGTAAATAATTATAAACCAAACAAGCGAGCAAGTAAATAAATAAATAAATAAATAAATAAATAAATAAATAAATAAATAAATAAATAAATAAATAAGCGAGCAAATAAATAAATAAATAAATAAATAAATAAATAAATAAATAAACAGTGAGAAAAGACAAGAAAGTATGTTTGTTGTTGTTTGTCGGTTACATAAACTATAAAATTATGTATTGAAACGTTTTGACTGTATTGTCATATACCACTTTTTGAATTTAATCATAAAAATACATTCAATATCAATATGATAAATTCTTGAACAGTTTAAAAATTTTTTCGTTTTGTTGGTTGATAACATAGGTCCCAGTACAGTAATTTGTCAATACTTAATACATAAGGAAGGGTATTAATGGTTCTTGAGCGAATATTATTAAACAGCTAACAAAAAAGAAGAAATTGTTTCGAATTTTTAACAAGTCCACAACGACAAAAAGGGTCGTTAACCATTTTTTATGAAACAAGTGATATTTTAAAGAGCTACATTCCAATCGTAATCTGCATGAAATATTTGGTCCATTTGAGGTCCAGAGTTATGATAAACACTTAGTTTTAAAATTGTGAATAATGAATTTTTAAAAACAGATAGAGTTATTCTTAATATCATTTAGAATATCATTCCAATTTCTTATAAATGACGGTAAGAATGAATTAAAATAAAAAGACGTTCTGTATCTTATACTTTGGAAATTTTGAGAACCTTGTGTATTACGATGATGAATTTCGTTATAGGATTGTGGAACGAAATCGCATAAATAAGAAGGACCAAATTGTTTTTCATTTTGTAAAACTGAATTAATTTGTGATTTTTCCTTCGTACAGATAGAGTTTTCAATACTGTTTCAAGATATAAAAGTCGTAAACTTGTAAGTTTTGTAGCTCCACAAACAATACGAGCAGCTTCAATGTTTATATTTTCAATTCTATTCTTAAGAGTTTAAGATATATTGTTCCAGATATGTAATGTATCGTGTATATAAGACAAGGTAGTGAGGTTGTATTAATTTTTTTTGATATCAACATAGTCTCGGTTTTTTTAGGATTAAAAGACACTAACCATTTTTGACTACTTATTTTTTTTCTAAGTCGTTATTTAACAATTATGCTGAGTGAAAAAGATCATTAACAACACAATAATATCGGTCCAAGTATTGAACTTTTGGGTACCCCAGCGTTTATGTTAGGTCGTAAATGAGAATTAATTAGATTTAAAAGACTCAATTTTTTGCGAAACAAAAATCAGAAACAAGTTTTTTCTATGTATTTTGAGATACTGAGAACAAAGTAAAAAAAACCTACAATATTTTATAATTCTACACAGGTACAGTTCATAATTAAGGAATTGTCATTGCTGAAATAACAAATGACATGAGAACCAAATAAAAGTCTTTGCGCGTTTGTTTTGTTAAAATGCATTTTATTTAATGAAATATTTAATATTTTATATACAAGCCTTTTCCTGGGCACATATTTATCAAATATAATGTATAATGTAAAACTTATATTTGGTTACAATATTTAAAGATGCATTTTTCGGCATATGGTCATATAATTACAATCGGGTATTTACTTGAAAACCTTTTTAAGTAAATTTTTTTTAATTTAAGGTTTGTCAGAATAGATAGCAAACCATCACAAATTTTATTTTCCTGATGAAAAATACATGTTTTTCCTTATATGTTTTCAGTTTTGGTTACTTCTGTTACACTAGATAAAGTAACTGGATCACAGATAGATGTCGTTGCTGGACAGCAGATATCACTGACTTGTGTATCAGGACCGTCTCGTCCTCGATCATATATACAGTGGTACGTCGGTAATGACAACTATACAATAAAGAGTACATCTACAGTTAGTAATGAAAAAGATGAGTTGACATCCGTAACAAGTGTTCTGACTTTTACTGCAACAAAAGAACACGCTAATCTATCTGTAAACTGTAAAGCGTATAACATTGATCCGAACGAAACAGTTGAACTTGTTACCAAACCAAAACTAAATGTACAGTGTAAGTATCTGCTTAAATATTTATATTGAATGATGCTTTAAACAACTTGTTAATATTTAAAAACAAAAAGGAAAAGAACTATATTTGACTAAAACAATCAAAAAGCTAGATTTATCTAATTTTCGATCAAGTTTTCTTCTTGGATTATCGTTTTTATCTTTCGACATATTTTGCTCCTAGCGTCACTTATGGGGAAGTAATTTCCGAACTGTTCACATATTATCATCAAAATTAAAATAAGTATTGCCGTTTAACATTTACAGCAATTTAAAGTTATATTGTCAGGCATAAGTTATTTAAAATTGTGTTTTTACACAATTTTCGGGAAAATATCAGTTCTGATTACTTCTGTTTTACAAGATAAAGTAACTTGGCAAAAGAAAGAGGTCGTTGCTGACCGGTAGGTATCACTGACTTGTTTAATAGGACAGTCACGTCCTCGATCATATATACAGTGGTACATCGGTAATCACAACTATACGATAAATAGTACATCTACAGTTACTAATGGACAAGATGAGTTGACATCCGTTACAAGTGTACTGACATTTACTCCAACAAGAGATCAGTCTAATCTGGCTGTCAACTGTAAAGCTTATAACATTGATCAGAACACGATAGTCGAACTTGTAAATAAACCAAAACTGAATGTACAGTGTAAGTATTTACTTAAACAAGTGTGTTATTTGCGAGAGCATAACACATTGCAATTTGAGTATTCAATTGGCTTGTATTTGGACTTATTACATTACATTCTGCAAATTTTTCATATATATATATATAAAAAACTAAAATCAAAATTTTGTTTAGATGAATGTAACTTTAAAATGTCATATTAACTAAATAAAGGATATATAACAACAATTTCAGATCCTCCACCAAGCAAAGCGGCTTCAATAATCCATACTGGTGATTCTTTATCAGTAAAGGAAACAACAACTGTAACTCTACAATGTGAGGTAGTCGGTGGAAACCCTCTTGCTGTGATTTACTGGAGATGTTTTAATGGAACAGTCATTAACGCGTCGGAATCTGGAACAGCACGGTCAAACATAACTTTTACAGCGTCAAGTTCTTTAAATGGAAAGTTATGTATGTGTAGTGCAACACACCCAGCAAGTGTTATTCAAAATGACTCTGTACAAATCAATGTGACATGTAAGTCATAGAACTATTTAATGGCATTCTTAATTTTTTATATATCGATATATGTATGTTTATCTTCTTATTTTACAAAATAAAGGTCATAGATTGATATTATCTTAATGAGAAATAATGTGTATAGCTAATATAAAACAAATATACCAGTCCTTGTCCAAACCATAATCCAAAAAAAACAAAGTAAAAAACTTTGAAAGGTGGCAAAATTGGTTACACACGTGAACTTCCGTCAAGGAAGTGAGGCCGGGTGCTCCGGAAGGGTGAGCACCTCCTGTCTAGCTAGCTACACCCGTCACGTGCAAGTCAATTTTGAGAATGAAAGGAACAAAGAACTATGGTAAGTCAAATATATCCAGTATAAGTTTGGACACAGTGACTACATACTTAACAATATTGTGATGACGGCCATAAAATTTTTAAAGGGCCTTGATCAGCCTAGGCTTGCAATATTCTTGCGTCAACAATTTCATTGTAAGCAGTTTGCTTCGTTGCAGAAAGTCCCCATAGTGGGAACAAGCTCTACCATACCGTATCAACTGTGAAACATATACACCATACGCAAGAGAAGCAGGGATATTACTGCAAAGAAACGAAATGTTGACAATAGAAAAATACGATAAAAATATTTCAAACAGAAATTTATAAAGTTTTTCAAGCAGTTAGACTGACGAATCTGAACTCATTCATTTTAGATTTGGGTGAAAAAAGACTACTTAAATCAAAATTCTACCAAAAATAAAATTCTTCCTGATGGACATCCACATCAGCTGAATTTTTGACAATTTCATTGTACTAAATAACATTTTTTGTTGCTAACTTAACTTGTAAGCTTCGAATGGAACATTTGAAAATAATTATAAATGTATTAAAATTTCATTTTCTTTTTGATAATAAGTATATACCCTCTTAAAAATTATATTTTTCTATTTTTATTTTTTCATCACCAGATAGCCCTAAGCTGATAACTCTTCAACCAAAAGATACGTATTATATTGTCAATGAGACAAGTAATCTAGGACCAATTACCTGTTCTGCTGATTGTAACCCTGACTGTAGATTTTCATGGATAGGACCAGGATTATCAACAATTACTGGATCTACATTATATATAACCGGTATAAAGAAAGAACAAGCTGGAAATTATTTTTGTACAGCAAGTAACAGTCTTGAGAGAAACATATCAGAGAATGTTGTGATTGAAGTCAATTGTAAGTAGTAAATAGTTGTTTTGAAAGACAATGATTTAATCTGATTTTGTTCTTGATGGCATTAATAAGTACGAAAATGTTATTATTAGACAAATTTTGGTGTGTCGCTTTTTAATATTTTTAAAATAAAAAGAAAGTATATGTACATTTTCTGTTTCCAGATCAACCAAAGTCGGTTTCTTTACAGCCACAACAAATTCTCTACACAGTCAACGAGAATCAGACAATCGGTCCAATCCAATGTATTGCTGATTGTAATCCCAACTGTAGCTTCTTATGGACAGGACCAGAGTCGTGGACATCAAATGGATCGCAATTACATATCAATAGTATTAAGAAAACACAAGCTGGAAATTATACATGTACTGCTAGAAACATTATTGGCGGTAAAACATCAGAAATTGTTGCAGTTGCTGTTACATGTAAGTTTAATAAATATTAACATAATTTTCATTGATTCAGTAATATATGTACACATGTATTGTGCTATAATCGATTTCACCACATACAGTCACAATAAATAATTTGGATCGTGCAGAAAAATAACCGATCAACTGGTTAAATATCTGTAAAGTTTTGATGAGAATACCATTTGTATATCGCCCCTATTCAATTTATTATCATTTTAATTTTATTCCTTGAAATAAGAAAAATTAAATTTTACAAAATTACAATTAGAGAGCAAAATCAATTTTGAATTACAAAAAATCAATACTAAATTTGCCTTGTATATGAATTTGAATAAATCATGATCTTCCCTAAGCTAAAATGATGCAAAAATGATATTGTAAAAATTAAAAAAAAACTATGTTAATTTTGATGTATCATGTGTGCATATTTCTTTCATAATCAGCAATATAAGGGACCGTAAAATTGATAAATTGAAGATAAGCTTTATATCTAACAAATATTCAATGGGGTTGCGGGTTCCTTAGTTTATTGACCGGGCAGACAATAGTGGCCATCTTGATGCTACAGGAAGATGAATGTTATTAAACTTAAAGTACTGTAATCCTTCACATTCAGCTTTGCTTGGGTCTAAATCATATTGTCAGGGTGCCTGCCCGGTCTATAAACTGAGATATAGCCCTAGTATAGTAGTATTATACCCAATGGATAATTGATTCCTTTAAGACGATGACTGTAACACTGTAACTTTGTATTTTCGATAATCCACTGATTAAACTACTCGGGATAACATGTACTTTTTCACTTCTAAAACAAAATGCAGGATACAATAATGTTGCATTATGTATATCAATGCGGGTGCACCCTGTAATAATTTTTATCTTTATCGAAAATCGCATTCTCATCAACGCTCTTTTCTTCAATACAAAGAAGAATAATTTATCTTTATAGAAGATCGGGGATTTTAATTGTTAATATACACTTAGCATCAGTCAATGATTTCAAGAGAAATAGATTTTCCATTAAAAGCATAAAAAGACGTAGAAAACCTTGTCAAAAATATTTGGTAAAAGACGCATTCTAAATTTGGTAATTATGAATAGAGTGCATTATAAGAAGCACGGGAACTCAAAACCATAAGACTCTCGCACATATTAAAATAAAATAATATTTACTATGTTTAACGGACAATGGAATATGTACAGAATTTTTTTCGGATAATCGATCGTTTTAAATGTTAAAAAGTAAAAGTGATGTCTGAGATAATTTTCTTTTTATTAATTATAGATAGCCCTAAAGTTATAACTTTAAATCCACCAAATGTTAGCTACATCTTTATTGAGGGCAGTCAACTTGGACCAATACAATGTACAGCAGACTGTTTTCCAGAATGTACATACACATGGAGTGGACCAGTAATTATAAATGGAAATAGCTTAACAATTGCAAAAATGGGGAGAAACCAGGAAGGACATTATAAATGCACAGCTACCAACAGCGTCGGCAGTTTCTCTTCCAATGAGATTAACGTAACTGTCAACTGTAAGTTCATGCACTTAATTTATACAATATTGTATGTGTGTGGGATTCGAAACAGCTAAAACTTTGTAAAAATATTAACATAATGATTCTTTTTGATGTGTTTATTTACAACAGAATTTTCACAGAAGGTATATGTTTATCGACGGATAATTTTTTAACATTGAGACTTTAATATCAAATCTAAAAATTTTTACCAACCTTACACAAAGAAAAATTTTAACAACTTAATTTTTATTTACAAACAGTAAATTTGAAGTAAAAAAGTGCATATTTAATTTTCAAATTTAAATTACTTTTGAATATTTTGAAAAACCATTTTTTAGAATGTTTTGAATGTGCATTCATGTAATTCTTTTTTCGAATTCAAATTGAAATTCAAACTTATTTTTGACTCTTATTTAATTTCGATCAAGCTAGAGCAAAAAACAATTTAAAAGTTTTTCCTGTCGTTTTCTTTTTCAAAGAATTTATATTTCCTGTACTTGAAAATCTTATTGGACAATATATATATATATGGTATGTGTGTGTGTGTAAGTTATTATTTATACAGTTACACATGCAAATATCTCTATGACTATTTGGTATAGCATGTAAATGCATGTCTATTTATGTTTTAACTCTTACCGCATTAATAGACCTTGGTTGCTTATAATATTTCACTTTAAAGTCTTGCACTTTATCTTTACATGTGTTCTTGTTTAAAAAACGGCCAAGAACGGAATAAAGTCATCAACATTTATAGTTCAAATATACACATTGCAAAATTTAAATCAAATTAAGCCAGCTTATAGGTGAATTCAAGGTGGCTTATAGCTGGCTTATAGAGGCTATAAGCCATCTATAAGCTTGCTTATAGATGATCTATAAGCCATCTATAAGCCAGGCTTATAGATGGCTTATTGGCATTCAAGATATAAGCCATCTATAAGCCCTCTATAAGTATTCCTTAATTTAAAAGGTGAAGTGGTTTACAACACATCTTATAAGCCATCTATAAGCCTTTAAAACCTAACGATGTTTTAAAATCATACACGTGCATCATTTGATAAACATGATTCAAGATCTAATACACTGTAATTATACATTAAATGTACCAAGTACATTTTTAAAAAAATTTTGCTTTCAGTGAAATTTGTATGAAAATAATTGTTTAAGTAGTATTTAATAAAATAATTATCAGTCTAACAGCCACTTTATATTTGGCTAAGATCATCATTGCTTACAACTAAACACTTATATGCTGACGGAGCATATTTTGATGTATACTCACATAGAGTATGGATCATTACTGTAAATGTTTTCTGTGAATGGTTTATATGACAGAGTGGAGTGGAAAGAGTTACCGGGTATAGTGTTTTATGCCCAATCCAAGATTATTTCACTTATTTCGAGGTTATCAGTTCTGGGATGGTGGTGGAAACCGGAGTGCCTGGAGAAAACCACCGACCTTCGGCAAGTGAACTGACCAACTTTCTCACACTAGGATCTGTTATGAATTTATGAACCAAAGTTCCAATATTATATGAAAATTCAAATCTAGCTCTTTAATCAATCTATCAGTATTATAGAGCTCAGCAGATTTCAACCATGCTATTCATGTATTTATTATATAAGCAAAATCATGTCATATGCTTTCCTTATACCAGTATAATGACTTTTCCCATCTTTACACAATCTTTTATTATTGTATGTTTTATCAGATTCCTCTATGATCTGAACATAGCAACCTTTTATCATTTTTTTCCTTTGTACCATCATGTGATTTTCACACCACCTTCAAATAATAAAAAAATATTGATATATAACTTTACAATTCGATAAATTTGAACAAATTCGGTAAGCTCAAATATTTTCAAAGACAAGCTGTTGAAATAGAAAGGTAATGAAACTTTATTTACTTATAATATTTGTTTACAATCTCAGTCTGAAGTTAAAAATTTGCACATAAATCTAAGAAATTACAGTTTGACCTAAATCTCAGGTGTACGGCTAAACTTTACTGAATCTACAATATTTAAGGTAAAATTGACTTTGTTCTAAATTTCTAGATTTGTATCCTAGAACTCAAATTAATATTTCAGTTGTCACTATCAAACAGTCATTCTAATTATGTAATTAGATACTTCTGGAATTAGGAATTCTCTTGTGTTGAATCCTTGGTTATGACTATAATAAAATATTTTTGAAGTTGTGTTCTTTCGTACTTAATTGCTTTCCTTTTTTTTTCTGCAAATTGTACTCCGATGACACAATGTCTACATTTCTTATCATCTTCACTACTTTCTTTTCATCCAGTTGGTTTCACTTCTTTTTTATCCTTTATAAATTATCAGTTTCTTTTAGTCTAAAAACAATGAAAACATGAATATTAACTAAGACTAAAATTCGCATTAAGTGGATTAAAACTATACAGAAGCACATATTGAATCGCAAAAAAAAAAGAGTTAGTGAGTGGATAGTGTTTGAAGTCCCTGGCATTTTTTCACATATATCAAGTGTGGTTTATTCTTGGTGGAGAAAACTAGAGTACCTTCAGAAAACCACTGACCAGCAAACAGATATACTTTCTTAAATTAGAATTTTTTCGATTCTGGCTAATTATTTGTATTATCATACGTGAAGATTGTTGAAAATAAATGAAAAAAAGGACTCCTGTCCCCAAGAACCTGTGGTTTATTTCAGTAGTTTTACACTCAATAACGTGGGTCACAGTTGCAAATTTGGATACTGTCCTAGTCATAAGATCTTCCCGACATGTGTTGTTGTTAATCTCATAGATAAAGATATCAGGACTGTTAATACAAGTGACTATCTCCGGTTAACGCGTGTTATATACTTTACAGACAGCGGCGACAGTTCCGATATGAACCATTTAGTGGAGCAATGCATGAAGGTGTGAGATATATTTGTTTATGATTATCATCGCCCACCAAAAATAGTATAAAAACGACTGAACCAAGGTGGGTCAATAGTTGAACACCTTGAAGTGTGTGTGTGTGTGTGTGTGTGTGTGTGTGTGTGTGTGTGTGTGTGTGTGTGAATTAGGTTCCGAGAGGCAATTCGGACTAAGAACAGTGCTACTTTTGATTCTTTCTGTTCATCTAAGACCTCAGCGAATAAATCAGTTGCTCAGAAATATTTTGGTCACAAAACGGAAGACAAATAATATTTGCGTTGAAAAAATGAGGTTGAAATGGTAATAACGGGCAAATAAAGTTCGTGAAAAAGGGAGTACAACCGAGTGCACCTTCTTGTCTCTTTTTGTGCTACGTGGATAGTAGTTTTATTTTATTTTACTTTTTTGTTGTAGTGGCTGTTGTTGTTGTTATTATTAATTACAAGCTCCTGTGGTCTTAGCTAATTTTTTGAACGAGTTCCCGCCAACTTGCCGGAATGACCTATTGCCGGTGCCGAATTTACTTGGTACCGAAATAATTTGGTGCCGGAGTGACTAGAATTCGTGCTTTGTATCTGTCATGCTTTTTTCATAATGGTATTTTTAGGAAGTGAGACGGCAAATTTGAACAACCCTCAAAATATTTTCTGCATTCATGACTGCTGGAGTTTAGATGCTTATTTCCAATGCGAGATACAATAATTAACAATAAATAAAACCAGTCAACTACAACCCTTTCCAAAAAATACCCCGCCACTGGTAAAATCATATATACCCCTTTAACAAAACCACTGATTTTATACCATTCGGATTGCACTCATTGACAATACAGTTTCTAATCACGCTGTTTCACAGTCAATGTAAAACGTGTCAGTATCATTCGGAAACTCTAATAGTAATAGTGCATGTAATTCTAAAAAAAAAAAAAAAAATACCAGGTCGAGTTCCGGCA
>JARBDR010000869.1:0-62475 GCA_029721355.1 Tegillarca granosa | reverse complement strand
GATAGAAAAATACTTAAGTAATTTAATTTTCAATAATGGGTAAACTTAATGCAGGCTTTCAAAAAGTACCTATTCCTGGAGTCTACAGATCATAAGACTAATTTAGATAAGTTCTTTTTTGGTGATAAAAGTACTTATTTTACAAGCATGTATAAGTTGCCTGAAGTTTTTCTTGTTTGATGTACCCTATAACTGCCATGTATCTACAAACAACTGATACTGTAAAGTTGGCCACTGTAAAACGTTCTTCATAAAGTAATACAATTACTGACGGGCACCTGATATTATTTAATGAACCTGGCTTACAATCCCATGCTTTGTAAAATGGAGTAATTGCTTCAGTCAAGAGTTTTGTTGACCATTTAATAAATAATTAGTAGTTTTTATTGTTTTACCTTCAGCACTGTGCTTATTTGGTCTTTTAGAATTATCACATTATAGAAGTGTATTTGAAGAAAAATAAAAATTCAGTGTTGTGTGTGTCAGTTATTTTGCTTCAGTTTTTTAATTCATCACAAGCCATTTTTTCTGTTGTCGAAAATTTGTGATGTTATTAGACCTTGACCTAAATATCTCAATTTGTGATGTTATTTAGACCTTCATCTTCATTATATTTGTAAAAAGAATCAGTCTGAAATTGTTTTAGCTTAAAGCTTTATCAGCCAATAAGTATTTAAATACACATTAAATGGCCTATTGCAAACATGATTTGCCTGTTCATCTGTTGTCTGTCATTAATTCTTACTCCTTTTTTAGTCAATGGTTGTGTTATGAGCTTTGTATGTTTTTTTAATTATTGTATTATTATTGTTACTAATAATATTTGGTATTGCCTATAAGTGCAGATCTATTAGTGCAGGTGCTTGAAACCTTTCAATGATTTTGTACCTCAATATTACCTTGTGTATTACAGCATGATTTCAAAGTACTCACTTTGTAGTTAAATCATTTAAATTGAATCTTTGATTATTCCATTTCTTGTATACAACCCCCCCCCCCCCCCTTAGATATTATAAATAAAAAATAAAATATAACTGGTCCAGGATGACACAGATTGCTTCAGATGGTATTGAATAATATTACTAAGTTTGCTTGGATAAGATGCATAGTATATATATTTAAGTTTGCTTTAATAGACAAAGGTGACCAATTGGAATACTGGGGTGATTAGTTTTACAGCAGGTGGCTTACATTTAACAATTATCAGTCTTTAATCAGAAGGTATTGATTAATATCGACCAGCCTCACATTCTACATCATATTTTTATTGATTTGGTTTTATTATTGATTATTATTATATTACATGTATTATTTATGTTTTGTTTTTAATATTTGGGGTTGGGATGGGGTTACGAAATGTAATGCCTTGATTTTGTTGGTAAAGATTCGTAATTTCTAATTTTTTGGGTAGAGGTAAAAATAAGAATGTTGTTACATTAAGAATTGATTAAATTTCCTGTTTTATATATACATAATCACTTTATATAGTGGTTTATTTTGCCAGCTCACATTTCACTGATTCCAGACAATATTACTATATTTAGATTTTTTTCTTCATTCATAGATTATGTTTTATTTTTTAGTTGCTCACAACAAAGTCAAACCAAAAAAAAAAGAAACATAAGTTTAGATCAGTGTCTCAATTATGTACTACAAACAGCTGTATATGTCTCAATATTACATACAATACGCAGAAAGCTATGTAAATAATAAATAATGAATGATTGAAGGAAGAAAGAAAGAAGAGAGGAACAAATAAATAAGGAGGGAACCAACAAATAAATAGATAAATACATAAATAATTTCCATTTATAAAGATTTATAGCTCTTCTAAGACACAGTGACTATTATATGTCTTATATTTTGACTTAGTTTTATATTTTGCATTTATTTTTTACTTCTTACTTATAGGAAAAATAAAGCACTAGATGAGGTTCCTAAAGGCAGACAACTTCCAAGTCCGAGAAAGGATGTTGAGGAAAATAAGATTAGACCGCCTCCAAAATTACCACCACTTAACCATGAAGAAAACTCCACTTCATCTCCTAAAAAGAAGAAAAAGAAGAGAAAATCTAAAGAAAATGAAAATGAAGACAAAAGTGAATAGATTTTAAAAATTTGAAAAATTCTATTTTATAAAAATCCTTAAACTGAGAATTTAATTTTCAACATGTTTGGACTAATTTTAGGACCTCACAATACAAACAGGGCTTAAAATAGATCTACAGATTTGTTTTATTATAATTTAATACATATTTAGATCAGTTTTATCTGTTTCTTAAGTTTTAGGTTTTACTGAATTTTCAATACAAATTTTCTGATGTTTTAATTCTTTTAAATTTTATAACATTAGTCTTAGTTATAATGCTTTTGAATGTACAATATACACTTTCATCCATAAATTACTATATACCAATTTATACCAAGGTATATATTATAATCAAAATGTCTAATTTCATTCATAGGACGGAAATATTGATGTTTTTTGCAGTGTTTCTGCACTGATATCTGACTTATTGATCTGAATGTTTGCAATGTTTTTTTTTGAGTTTTTTTTTTAATTGATGAATGAGGAGTTTAAAAACGTGGGACAAATGTTTTGCTCAAACTCTCAGCTTTTGCTAATGATATTTTTAACAATTTAAATTTTTCAAGATTTTCAGTCTGTGATGATATGGCTAGTTAATTATATAGATATCTAGTTAATTATACAGATTTCTAGTTAATTATATAGTTATTTATTAATTTATGGATGGTAGTGCATATTCTACTTTATTTATGCATAGACATGGAAGTAGAAATCTACTTTTTATTTTACTATAAACCGTTTATGATGCACATTTATTATAACATGACTTAATTGTGTTTTTGTTCCTATGAAAGAATAAAGCAACTCTTGTTGTAATGGACAATCAAATATGGCTGTTACATTCTACCCCCCTTTAAAGTTAGAGCTGTTTTCTATTTCAGGTTGGCTTATTTTTATTTATTTTAGTTTGTTATTAATTTGGACAAAACATGAATAATTTGTTTCACAGTTGTAAAAAAAGAAAAAGAAAAGAAAGCCCCCACAATGATGTAATTTTTGTTTTACAAAATTGTTTCATTAAAAATGTCAGTTAGAAAACTGAGATACAGATAATATATACAAACAGTTGTACAAAAAACAGAAAAAGAAAACCCACACAATTCTAACCTTTTATTTAAAATGTCAGTTAAAAAACGATCAGAAACAAATAATGCATACATACATCTTACAATCAGTTTGGATAAAAGTAAACTGTGATATATATTTTTTTCTAGTCTAATAAGTGTACTTTATTGATCGATCATAATTGTGAAATCTCTGTTCTAGCGTTTTACAGTCTGACATTTCAGACTCTGTTTGATCAGTATAGAGACATGTTTGTTTTATGTATGTTGAAATATAAATACACATAAACAAAAATGGTGGAGTAACAATATGTTTCACTGTCGCGTATTTGATAAAATGTTGGTGGATTTTTTCTCTGTTGCATGTGTCTGTTGTAAATATGACTTATAATTCCTAGAACAAAACATATGGATTCCCTCATCCATTTCTCTCTGGGTGTATATTCTTGACTGGGATGTTAAACCCAATTCAATAAAGTGTGTGTGTGTGTGTGGGGGGGGGGGTTCAATTTCAGTAATTTATACCCCCAGCAATTTTACTAAGCAGTTATTAAACTTTTTATTTGCATTTTAAAAATATTAGCAAAATTATAACCATGTATAGTGTTAGTGCTATATTTGTATATTATGTAACAGGAGTTCACTCCAGTATTTGTGCCATATGAATTAAAATTTAGTCTTTAAGAGTTGAAAGACTTAACTCAGATTTGTTGTGAATTGTTATTCTTGAAAGACAAAGGGGAGTATGTGTATTGTTGGGTTTGGGTTCAGGGGAGTATGTGGGTATGTGTTTAGAAGAGTTCGGGTTCAGGGTTTGGGTGGGGTCATATTTTAGTTTTGATATATCTAAATGAACTTTTAAGAATTTTTCTTGAATGGTTAATCTCACCTGATGTAAAATGTTATTACCTGTCACTATTCTGTCTTCTAAAAAACAACAGAAGAAATCAGGTCAAGGTTGATCAAAGGTCAAGGTTAACTTATGGAGGGGAATAAATAAGTAATTCTTGTTAAACAAGAATTACAACCTTATGTTTTTTGTTTAATTTGTATTTTTGATATCAGGACTGGTGTGTGTTTTTTCTATTTTTAAATCTGTCTAATGACATTAAACTTAGGGTTGTATATTTAATTATAAGCTTTAATATTTTTATGCTTATTTTTTTACAGAATATGTCAATTTACACATTTGCTTGATTGGTATGTTTGTAATTATTGTGTATTTTTTGATTGAGTGTCAAAATTTATCTAATGTTTTTATATCAAAGATGATAATTGTGTATCACATATTACTATAAGTGATACAGCATTTTTCTTTTAACATGTTTTTGTAAATAACGAGATATTTATAGATATTTTCTGTAAATACAATTCTGATATGTAATCAATGTCTACCAGTACAATTTAGAAAAATGTGACTAACACTCAGAACTGGTAAAATGAAAATAAAATCTTGTCTTCTTATTGACATTCTTTAGGAATTTGTAAATCTAATTCTGTGATTTGATCAAAGTTGTATTGTGATAGAAATATATAAATATCTCTAAGTTATGTTCGAATGAAAATGTATTTGACAATAGTATTGTATTTACAATGTATTATATTTTAATTTAATTTTTTTTTAATGATAAACAATCATAAAATTTTTTTGTATATATACACACATATATATATTTATATATTTATTTAGAATTTTATACTTTTTTTAAATTCTCTAGAAATTATAATCTTCATATTCAGTTAGTACTAGTAATTCATATTGATTTTTGGCCTTTTTAATTGCACATTCATCATCATCCATTACTTTCAGTGCTTTGATTTATTGCAGTTTTTCTTATTAATACTTTCAGTATCTTGATTTTTTTTTTTTTTTTTTTTTTTTTTTTTTTTTGCAGTTTTACTTATACTTCCTGTTTTAAAATCGACATCCTTGATCATCCAGTACTTTCAGTACTTTGATTTAATTCAGTTCTTTGTCCATACTAGAAAAAAAAAGTTGTTTAATTATTGGATCTTTAAATTTGTTTACTAAGTATCAGTCAATATATATATATATGAGTAATTACATTTTGAAATTAGTGAGAGGTCAAGGTCAGATTCTTAGCAAGGTCAAACTGAAGACTTGAGAATGGGCACTGACTTTTATCTTATCAAATGCTGTGAAACTAAGAAATTTGGCCATAGACAATCTGATGAGACTTTTGAAATTTTAAACCTTCATCACAGTCAAAGTGGCATAAATATTGAGCTGTTGTTACGAGAGAACATTGCAATGGTTTGCAAAGGTTAAGCAACTACTGACCTATTGACATTATTATAAAAAAGAACGGACACAATTACACCACATTACACCACATAGAAAAAAATGAGCTTTGTTAAATCAATCAGCATTACTAAAGCAACGTGTTATTGGATGAATTTATCTCATTAAACTGGAAGATTTATCACAAGACTCCACAAATTAAAAAAAGTTAATATTTCTCGACGTTTTATGTAAGAGTACGGTCAGTAAATCAATCAACAGTATTTTTATATCTATACAGAGTTAGCTATGATATATATATATATGATATTAATAGAGATATATTTGATATTTTTCTGGTGATTTTTTTCTTTTTCATGCTGTAAAAGCTTATTTTTCTCAATTTTCTGATTATAGACTGGAGTTTTCCTGTTTTGTTTTTGTGTTTATTTTAATATATATGATATTGTTAAGTGGCTTGTTATCGAAATGAAATATGGCTTATCAACAGGGTAACAAAAATGAGGGAAAAAAATCAAATTAAATGAGGTTACTTATCTTGTTCAGTAATTATATTGTCTCTTGGAAAAAATGAATTGGGAAGGAAAAACAACAATATAGAAGAAAGCTTTTCCTAAAAATATGTAAGAAATTACATGTGACACTTGAATTAATTGTATTATTATTTTTAATATTATTATTATTATTATTATTATTATTATTATTATTATTATAAGATATGACCATTCATGCCTCTTAGTTTTGATATTAAGATAGACAGTATGCTGTTGATTTGCTGTTTCTGTTTCTGTATTTCTGCACTAACCAGCATATAACAAATACATCAGTTAGATTCAGGTTTCTTTCTTCTTTTCTGGTTTATTTTGTTTTGTTCTTTTTACTTTTTAATTTTTTTGATTATGAATCATTATACATAATGTCATTTATTGTTGTAGCTACTAGCATTGTAAGTTTTTGAATTCGTAACAATTCTGATACATGTGTTTGATTTTTATAGTTCGTTTGATAACTTCAGGACAATCAGATATTGATGACTACAGATACTGACATTGGCTATTTATATCCACTAATTATCTGATTTAACTGAACAACAAACTTCTTCCTGTACAACTGATCGTCAGATATTGAATGTAAATTTGTTTTTATCTACCAGTTTAACTGGACAAATTTTCTTCTTTTTATTTTGATTGACATGATGTAACTACATTGTACTTCATATATCACACATAATAATCTGGATATAAATGCTAAAAGCATGATTGAAACAAATTACCAAATAAATCCAATATTATTCAATTGTTTTGTAAAAACATTCAGATCTAGCTTTATCAACATTAATTTTATCCCATATATGAAATTATTTCAAAATCAAACTTTTACTAATCAGTTAATGAGAATAATTAAACTTGGAAGAATTAGACCCCAGAGAATTCGACATTTGACAAATTTTTAACCTAAATTTAATGTATATGGCATGCCAGTTTATGGAAAAACAGCTGATTTAACCCCCAATACCTACAGATATTGAGAATTAAAATTAGGGATCATATAGATAGCAACCAGCTATCCTATAGATAACTACCAGCTATCCTATAGATAACAACCACGCTAGATAACAACCACAGCTATCCTATAGATAACAACCAGCTATCCTATAGATAACAACCACAGCTATCCTATAGATAACAACCAGCTATCCTATAGATAACAACCACAGCTATCCTATAGATAACAACCAGCTATCCTATAGATAACTACCAGCTATCCTATAGATAACAACCACAGCTATCCTATAGATAACAACCAGCTATCCTATAGATAACAACCATAGCTATCCTATAGATAACTACCAGCTATCCTATAGATAACAACCACAGCTATCCTATAGAAAACAACCAGCTATCCTATTGATAACAACCACAGCTATCCTATAGAAAACAACCAGCTATCCTATAGATAACAACCAGCTATCCTATAGATAACTAAGCTATCCTAGGGTTTACTGATTTTTACATAATTTGGCATAAATGTATCATTATTTTGGCCATTGACATTCCTTTATCTTAGGGTTATAGTTATCAGAGAGCTATCAGATTTGTTGTAATGATAGTTGTATATAATGTTTGTATTCTGTAGTGCTTCACTTGTATATAATATCTATATAAATCTTTTTTATTATAAAATATGTGTTATGTGTTGTTATTTTAATCAAACAATGAATTTAAATACACCTTCAACTTGACAAGTGTATTTTACTATAGTCTCAGTCAGTTGTCAGAAGTTTGACAAGCAGCAAATAGCTGCTAAATTGCTAATGTGGCTTAAAACAACAGCCAGTTGTCTAAAGTTTCACATAGCCATAAATAGCTGCAAAATTGCTGATCTGGCATAAAAAAACAGCCACTTGTCTAAAGTTTCACACAGCCGCCAAAATCTGCTAAATTGCTGATGTGGTATAAAACAACAGCCAGTTGCCTAAAGTTTCACATTGCTGCCAATAGCTGCAAAATTCCTGATGTGGCATAAAATAATAGCCACTTGTCTAAAGTTTCACATAGCCGCCTAAAGCTGTTAAATTGCGAATGTGGCTTTAAACAACAGTTAGTTATCTAAAGTTTCACATAGCCACAAATAGCAGCTAAATTGCTGATGTGGCTTAAAACAACAGCCAGTTGTCTAAAGTTTTACATAGCCATAAATACATGTAGCTGCTAAATTGCTGATGTGGCTTAAAACAACAGCCAGTTGTCTAAAGTTTCACATTGCCACAAATAGCTGCTAAATTGCTGATGTGGCTTAAAACAACAGCCAGTTGTCTTAAGTTTCACATAGCCACAAATAGCTGCTAAATTGCTGATGTGGCTTAAAACAACAGCCGGTTGTCTAAAGTTTCACATAGCCATAAATAGCTGCTAAATTGCTGATGTGGCATAAAACAACAGCCAGTTGTCTAAAGTTTCACATAGCCATAAATAGCTGCTAAATTGCTGATGTGGCATAAAACAACAGCCAGTTGTCTAAAGTTTCACATAGCCATAAATAGCTGCTAAATTGCTGATGTGGCATAAAACAACAGCCAGTTGCTTTAAGTTTCACATAGCCATAAATAGCTGCTAAATTGCTGATGTGGCATAAAACAACAGCCAGTTGCCTTAAGTTTCACATAGCCATAAATAGCTGCTAAATTGCTAATGTGGCATAAAACAACAGCCAGTTGTCTAAAGTTTCACATAGCCATAAATAGCTGCTAAATTGCTGATGTGACATAAAACATCAACTCGCCCATTTACTAAAGTTTCTCACAAATGGATTACAGCACTTCTCAAATCACAGATCACATTGTCTCTCACAACCGAGGTTTGAATCCTTATTTGGCAGATTTCGTTTGTCAGTTTGCTTACTTAATATCTGTGGTTTTCCCTGGATACTCCAGTTTCCTCCACCATCCTAGAACTGACCAGTAAATAAAAGTTAAATAGACTTGACTTTGATGTAAAACAACATTACTTAAAGCAAAACCTAAACACTAAGACACAATGAACACCATTAGGACAGTGTGAACTAAATGTTAATATCAAGAGTCAACAATACATCTCTCTGATCTGGACTACAGTGAAATCTGTGAAAACAAACCCCATGTAAACCAAACACTTGTTTGATCTTAACTATAGTGCAACAATGTGAAAACCATCACAATGTAACGAAAACAACTACAGTGAAATCTGTGAAAACAAACCCCATATAAACCTAACACTTGTCTGATCTTGACTGTTTTTTGTGAAAACTACCCCAGTGTAAGCAAAAGAACTACAGTGAAAACTAAAAACCAACCTCATGTAAACCATAGACCTTCTGAACAGAACAACAATGGAATCCATGTTAACACAATTTAAACAAAACCATGTTTAACAGTTGAACCATGTGATCTTTCTCATCCTTTATTCATGAGCCGATTGTTCAGAATTCTTATTGTCAACTTTGTCAAATCCCACTCAGACAGGTCGTAAGAAGAGTGTGTTAATATTACATGTAGTCAGTTGGTTTTCTCCAGGAATTCTAGTTTTCTACACCATTTCATAACGAGAGAGACTATTACATGTAGTCAGTTGGTTTTCTCCAGGAATTCTTGTTTTCTACACCTTATCATAACAAGAGAGTGTGTGACTTTTTCATGTAGTCAGTTGGTTTTCTTCAGGAATTCTGGTTTTCTACACCATCTTGTTATGAGAGAGTGTGTGACTATTACATGTAGTCAGTTGGTTTTCTCTAGGAATTCTGGTTTTCTATAACATTTCGAAACAAGAGTGTGTGTGACTATTACATGTAGTCAGTCGGTTTTCTCCAGTAATTCTGGTTTTCTAAACCATCTCGTAAGGAGAGAGTGTGTGACTTTATCATGTAGTCAGTTGGTTTTCTTCAGGAATTCTGGTTTTCTACACCATCTCGTAACGAGAGAGTGTGTGACTATTACATGTAGTCAGTCAGTTTTCTCCAGGAATTCTGGTTTTCTACACCATCTCGTAACGAGAGAGTGTGTGATTATTACATGTAGTCAGTCAGTTTTCTCCAGTAATTCTGGTTTTCTAAACCATCTCGTAAGGAGAGAATGTGTGACTTTATCATGTAGTCAGTTGGTTTTCTTCAGGAATTCTGGTTTTTTTACACAATCTCGGTACGACAGAGTGTGTTACTATTACATGTAGACAGTTGGTTTTGTCCAGGAATTCTGGTTTTCTACACCATCTCGTAACGAGAGAGTGTGTGACTATTACATGTAGTCAGTTGGTTTTCTTCAGGAACTCTGGTTTTCTACACCATCTTGTTACGAGAGAGTGTGTTACTATAACATCAAGTCAGTTGGTTTTTCAAGGAATTCTGGTTTTCTACACCATCTCGTAAGGTTAGAGTGTTTGACTTTCACATGTAGTCAGTTGGTTTTCTTCAGGAATTCTTGTTTTCTACACCATCTTGTAATGAGAGAGTGTGTTACTATAACATGTTTTTAGTTGTTTTTCTCCAGGAACTCCGGTTTTTTTACACAATGGTGTTACTATTACATGTAGACAGTTGGTTTTGTCTAGGAATTCTGGCTTTCTAAACCATCTCGTTACAAAAGAGTGTGTTACTATTACATGTAGTCAGTTGGTTTTCTCCAGGAATTCTGGTTTTCTACACCATCTCGTAAAGAGATAGTGTGTGACTATTACATGTAGTCAGTTGGTTTTCTCCGGGAATGCTGGTTTTCTACACCATCTCGTAACGAGAGAGTGTGTGACTGTTACATGTAGTTAGTTGGTTTTTCCAGGAATTCTGGTTTTCTACACCATCTCGTAAAGAGATAGTGTGTGACTATTACATGTAGTCAGTTGGTTTTCTCCGGGAATGCTGGTTTTCTACACCATCTCGTAACGAGAGAATGTGTGACTATTACATGAAGACAGTCGGTTTTCTCCAGGAATTCTGGTTTTCTACAGCATCTCGTAACGAGAGTGTGTAACTATTACATGTAGTCAGTTGGTTTTCTCCAGGAATGCTGGTTTTCTACACCATCTCGTAAAGAGATAGTGTGTGACTATTACATGTAGTCAGTTGGTTTTCTCCAGGAATTCTGGTTTTCTACACCATCTCGTAAAGAGATAGTGTGTGACTATTACATGTAGTCAGTTGGTTTTCTCCGGGAATGCTGGTTTTCTACACCATCTCGTAACGAGAGAGTGTGTGACTGTTACATGTAGTTAGTTGGTTTTTCCAGGAATTCTGGTTTTCTACACCATCTCGTAAAGAGATAGTGTGTGACTATTACATGTAGTCAGTTGGTTTTCTCCGGGAATGCTGGTTTTCTACACCATCTCGTAACGAGAGAATGTGTGACTATTACATGAAGACAGTCGGTTTTCTCCAGGAATTCTGGTTTTCTACAGCATCTCGTAACGAGAGTGTGTAACTATTACATGTAGTCAGTTGGTTTTCTCCAGGAATGCTGGTTTTCTACACCATCTCGTAAAGAGATAGTGTGTGACTATTACATGTAGTCAGTCGGTTTTCTCCAGGAACTCTGGTTTTCTACACCATCTCGTAACGAGTGTGTATTTCATAATACTGAGCCATGATCTGGTTTGTACTGTTTCATAATACTGAGCCATGATCTGGTTTGTACCGTTTCATAATACTGAGCCATGATCTGGTTTGTACTGTTCATAATACTAAGCCATGATCTGGTTTATACCGTTTCATAATACTGAGCCATGATCTGGTTTGTACCGTTTCATAATACTGAACCATGTTCTGGTTTGTACTGTTTCATAATACTGAGCCATGATCTGGTTTGTACTGTTTCATAATACTGAGCCATGATCTGGTTTGTACTGTTTCATAATACTGAGCCATGATCTGGTTTGTACTTTTTCATAATACTGAGCCATGATCTGGTTTGTACTTTTTCATAATACTGAGCCATGATCTGGTTTGTACTGTTTCATAATACTGAGCCATGATCTGGTTTGTACTTTTTCATAATACTGAGCCATGATCTGGTTTGTACCGTTTCATAATACTGAGCCATGATCTGGTTTGTACTTTTTCATAATACTGAGCCATGATCTGGTTTGTACTTTTTCATAATACTGAGCCATAATCTAGTTTGAAATGTTTCATAATACTGAGCCATGATCTAGTTTGACTTTTTCATAATACTGAGCCATGATCTGGTTTGCACTGTTTTAAGTACAGGTTTGGAGCATCAGATTCCCGTGTACCTGCAATTTTTCCACTTTTAGAATGAGACCCGATTTAATTTTATAAATATCAATGATTCAACTTTAGTGAATGAGAAATGGGTATTTCTAATCTATGTTGGATGTGACAAGTATATAATGACCTTTTATAGTGCTAGTACACTGGTTTATAATGTCACATCTCAGAAATGATGATATATTGAGTATACTGAAGAGTGATCATAATGAAAAAGTAAAACAAGAAATGATCAGAAATCTGGTATTAGATGTCATTGTTTAATTGTCAGTATAAGTGGTTTATTTGTTTTAATGTTATATTTGATGTCCTTGTAAACATATTGTTGTTTATTCTCAGAACTGCGGGATCTCGAGATCCGGTGTACCGGATACACGACAGGAAATGTGACAAAGTATAAATACATTATATAGATAGATACATATGTAACTGCTTTGTATGTAAACAGGAAGCTTATATAAAGTATAAATATCAACTCTATATGTCACTGACAAATCTACGGTGAGAAATTTTCTGGGAATTGTTTTCTTCTATCAGCAACATTTAAAACGGATGTGTTAAAAGTCGCTGCTTCTATCCGAACTAATATGTTCAGTGATTTGTAAAGAAAATCTGTTCATAAAACTGAAATATCAGCACCAGATAAAGTGACAGAAAATATACCATAACTTAATGATCAAAATTATAATACCAGATAAAATTAGGATATAGGGCATGGTAAATACATATACATAAATGTGTCATCATCATCACCACCACCACCATCACCGCCATCATCATCATCAATATCAAAACCAGGATTATCATCATAGCCTACAACACATTCATCATCATCATCATTATAAGCTGAAATCATCATCATCATCATTAACCATTAACATAAAAACTGGGATTATCATCATAGCCTGCAACACCATCATCATCATTACCATCATTTCAATCAACACCGCCGACATCATCATGTGGTTAGGGTAGAAATGTTACAACATTATTTAACACGTAATGATTGTAAACATCTCGATCTATAACTATTACTCAACTTTACGATTCAAAACCGAAACAGGATCGAAAAATGGGAGTGTATGAATGAATTTACGATCGCTATTATCATAACCTGACTTCATTGTTTGTCTGTTGTCATGACAACATCACGCCAGCAGATTTCCTAGAAATTTGTATTGTTTGTGGAAAAAACCCAGATCAATCGATGTGCCATGGAGGTGTGGAAAAACCGCTCATTCTTTTTAATATGAGTTGAGTAATGGTTTCAGTTTAATACAGAATATGGAATAAACGTCTCATTAATGAGTATTTCAATGACTAATTCGAGACATTGCCAGATATTTAAAATATATTACCTTTTTCAAAATGACTTTCACAATGAACACACGGATAGGTGTAAGCTTGTATTATAGCGTCTCATTTACAGGACATAAATATTACAAAGAAATGAAAATAGCCCAAAAAATCCCCCAGAACTACTGGGATTTTGAAAATAACCCAAATAACTTTGTAAGTCATGTCTGATTATATATTATACATGAAATCACAAGGTTGTAACTTGAGCTTTACAGACTTCAATGACGAAGTGGTAGATAATTAGTTTTCTTTATCTATCTATATATACATGTACTTAGTATTCTGTAATTTGAAATCCAGTTCATAAGAACAAAGTACAATTTCACAGTGTACATGACTTAGGATTTTTTTCTATTAGGTTAGAATGATGTTCAGTTTCCATGGTGACATTCTATTTCCATTTTATGCACCTGTGTGAATGAAATATAATTTTTTTCTCTGACTTTACACACAATGGTTCTGTAGCGTTCTCTCTCTCTCTCTCTCTCTCTCTCTCTCTCTCATGCTCTCTCTCAAGCGCGCGCACGTACTCACGCACGCAAGATGGGCACATCATTGAAAGTTTTTAAACATTAATAAATTAAGATAATGATTTGGTTTATCTCATAATGTATTGGTGAAAGTAATAAAATTGGTCTGAAAAACATGTACAGGGAATCCCCTACACGATCCAAAGGAATTAATATGAACAATATATATACAATAAAAATGTCTGTGTAAATAACCTACGATTGTAATAAACAGAAATTATCTTGTACAGTTAAGTACACTCTTTGATTTGAGCAATAGAAATTTCTAAAAATATCAATAATCAATAATTTTAAGTCGGTGATATTTAAAACATTTATAATGCCGCACCCAGGTCCGCATCTAGGTAACAAAGGATTGCATAAGATTATAAATGTGTTTTGTCTAAAAGCTGATTCACGTTTTTAAAATTTTGTTTTGTCAAAAATAATTAAAAGTTTATTTTCTAGTTACACATAACAACCTACCAGGAAGTAAATTGATAAAGTTTAAATACTGATAAACGGGTTTATATGCCGAACTTAAATTTATACGTATACAGGACCTTATTTATACAAATGCCGAACTATTGCAGATGTTATAGCGTTGTGGGTATAAATGCCGAACTTACCCTAGGTATTCATGGTCAATCATGGATCATCACCAAGACGATGTTATCAATATTTCAAACAATGTTTGTTTATTATTACGTAACCAACCATAGATAACATGCACCTGACACACATACAAAATACATACCAATGGCAACAAGCCAAGTATGTTTGTCTTACCTACAAAGGTCTGTGTGTACGGAAAATGGAGCCAAAATAAATAAATATATTAAATTGATCAGAAAATAATTAAATAAAAAGAATTGAGACAAAATGATTAATTTAAAACATGATAAGAAAATAAATATGTATTAGTGAACAGATCTACGAAAGATGTAAGTTTATGTACACTACTAATGCGCAATTTATCTGTGTATTTTTCATTCTATATACCTCTGCAGCGTGGGACTCATTTTATTAGTATTTATGCACTTTGGCGCTAAAGCTGGATTGGAACAGCCGGGTCAATGTTGCATGTACAAAGACCTGTCAGAATTATTCGGATAAAAATGGCGGACATCGCAGTAAACCAGGAAGTGAAATAAAACATTAAATTAATAATTTACGTAATAATAACAAATTAACGTGTCTAATATTTTGTAATATGACCCTTTGACTGTCGAACTTTACGAAGACTATCAGGAATTGAATTAATATATAGTTTTCTCATGTATTCGATTGACAGTTCAAACCACAGTCTAAGCGTAACTTCAAACAAATCGTCGTTACTTCAGATTTGACTTACAAACGGGTTTAGCATTTTGAATTTATTCCATACATTTTTTGACTATATCCAAATCGGGACTTTATGCTGGCCAATTCAATTTTTGAATATTGTTATTATTCAAATACTCAGTGGTTAAACGGGAGGTACGTGCAGGCGCATTGTCCTGTTTAAAAATGTAATTGTCATTATGAAAGTGTCTAGCTATTACCGGCCACAAATTTTCCTCCAAAATTTCAATATATTTATTAGAATTCACAGTTCCATCTACTCGACATAGTTTTCCAATTCCTTGATAGGTAATACATCCCCATATCATTAGACAAAACTTCTGGTGTGGCACTGGACAGAGACAGCCTGTATCATATCCCATGTCCCTTTTCCACCATACAAACACTGTTTTCTTTTCCAATCACAATGGAAAAAAGTAATATGTTCTAGTTATTTTCTACAGTCCAATTTTTTTCTCAAAGCACCAGGACACCTCCCTGTCTATTAACTTTCCTTACCACATTTTTTTTCTTCTATTATAACCCTCCTCCTTCAATTTTCTGACAACTTTTTTTTTGATTTTGACCTCATACTTCCCTAGATTCATTCATTGTTACTTCCTCTAAGTTCTTGTTCTGTTTCTATGGAGACTTCTAATTAAATCATGTGTATCACAGTCCCCCAGACATGGACTCCTTCCCGATTTTTGTATATTTACTGTTGTTCCCCTTGAATCATATTGCTTTAAATGTGAGATATGGTAGAAACAGATATACTAAGTTGTCTTGAAAATTCTGGTTGTTTAACTTCACAGAATTTACAAGAACTTTTTAGCAGTCCTCTTTCTACTCTTTCCCTTTTCAGCTCATGACATTCTGATCAACTGTTAATGTATACATGTACATTAGCAAACGACAATTTATTTATAGCTTTTATACATTGACAATGATGTTATAATTGAAATGCTACTTAGTGAATATCTAGAATACCCCGAATTAAATTTTGTCCAGACGAAAACCATTCTAGAATTAAAAATAAATTACACTGTCCAAATAATTCTGTCAACTCTCTGTACCTGGATAAATATGATTGTACTCTATGTCACTTCAAGAATATTTCACATATATCAATACGCTCTCAGCTATAGGCGAAAGTGCAGAAATTTTGCCTTTGCATTGTGCTGATGGCATTATACAGTAGGGTTCTGTATGGTGACATACATACCGTAACACAGGACCTTGTTTATTTATAAGTTCCCGTCTGAAAAAAAGTGACTTTCATTTTGTAATGCCGAGTGCTTTGCAAAAGAACGGTCACTACCAACTTTTAAGTTTTGCGTCAGACATAGTCTGGGTTCGAACCCACCGCCTCCCTCTAATGAAACGAGCATTCTACCAACTGAGCTTCTGCAGTTGTTTCTCATGTGGGATGGTTTGGTATTGGAATAACCTGACTACCATTCCTACAAAGTGTGAAATCATTATTGCATAAACAAACCGATGACAAAATTTGGTTGTCATGTCGCAGTCATGATTAGAACATTGACCAGGTATATGTTACCGAAAAAACGTATTGAATTACTAAACCTTAGCCAGTTAACCTCCAGCTATGCATATTGCATAAGCATGCTAGAAAGTGATGTCTACAATATACAGGCAAATTGAGCATAATTAACCCCAGCATCATAGAAAACGAGAGTTTTAAATCACTGTATTACTAACAATTACCTTACAGTTACTACTGTAAACCTACTATCTGGGTTATTATTTAATGAAATCATATAAATTACTCAATCATATGTTATGAATGAGGTGAAACAACTCTGTAATAATTCGATACATGTAGATTATTCACACTCTGCCTAGTGTTAAGCCAATTATCTATGCGATGTCATTCATTATCATATTAAAATGATAAAATGCTAATTAAAATGTTAAATGGTCACTGTTCGTGGTGCAGAATATAAAACGCCTTGTTACTTGTTGTAATGTGCCCCTAAGAGCAGAACTGGTAAATTATTCCCTGTTTAGGGATGTTTAAGAAGTCAACATATTCTTACTTTTATTTTATTAAAGAATGTATAAAAATATTTCCATCAAAGATGTATAACAAGAACCAAAAGATACAGATATAATTAGATACAGAAGAGGTATGAGTAGAAGACAAACACAAACTGATTCTTTTCAATGCAGCAATAGTGATTTCTGTATAGAAGAAACCAAAGAATAAGGTAAATTTATATTAATGTATTAATTTATGAGTGTAATTGAAATTTAGGTCATCGGCCTGCACATTTATAGAAATCTGTAAGCATTCACATGTTGATTCACACAATAAAACAAATTGGACAATTGTATATAAAATTTCACAATCAAAAAACACTCACCGGCATCATCTTTTGAATATGGTTAAAAACACTTTATATTATTTTATATTATTATTTTTATTAGCTTAATAATGCTAAAACCATTTACTTCCAAATACAAAACAACATTATAAAAATTCCACTTGTTCTGAAGTTAATATAATGTAATTGGAAATCTCACTTCAAATGTAGGGGGCTGAGTGTTCTAAAGCATGTGTTTACTGATCACAAGGACTCGTGACACTGGGTTCGTATCCCATTTGGTATAGATCATTTTGTGAGGAAGTTTGTTAGTTTGCTTGCCAAAGGTCATTGGTTTTCTCTGGGCACTCAGGTTTCCTATACCATCCCAGAACTGAGAGCCTAAAAGTGAAAGAATCCTGACTGGGGTGTAAAACACCATAACTCCACTAAAATTTAGTACTTAGTTTAAGCGCTTTTGCATGTAAGCGCAGAAATCTAATGCAAAAGATGCTCCTGGCTTGGGCTTGGCCATTGTTGATGTTTTTCATGTTATGAGTGATCAGTTACCACATACTTGATGTAGGTAATATCTTTAAGCCATATAGGATATGTGATTTAGTTGAGAGGCTGATGATGGAAGGTCAAGAATTAAAAGGTTGCATTGTTTAAGTATTTTGTTTTCCATTGATAATTTTTTTTTAAGTTGGAATATTACCATATGTATTTAATAGATCTTTCCAAAAATAATCAATATGTTTGTAAAGCCAAATTGAATATGTAATGAAGTTGTAGAATGATAAAAGGACAAAGTTCAAAGGTTTTAATAATTTAATTTTATGTTAAACTTTTTAGTGAATGTGTTTTTTATGTTGCCATCATGGTAAGTAGGGGGATGATGATGATGATAATGATGATGATTTCACCATGATGATTATAATGATAATTACATTGAGGATTTCTGCTGCTACTGATGATGATTTCTGCTGCTGATGATGATTGTTGCTGTTGCTGCTGCTGCTGCTGATGATGATGACGATTTCTGCTGGCACATTAATATCATGGGTGCAAGTGAGCATTGTCTTCTGACAAGCCTTGTTCTGAAATATGTTTGTCGCTGGTTTATTCAGAATGCATTTCACTAAATTTTATATAGTTCCTCAGAGGTATAATGACAGTATGATTTACAACTTCTATTTCACTGAGGTACTATATAATGTATAGTAAAATGCAATCTTAATGAAACAGTGACAGTATATGTCAGAAAACATTAAATAGTGTTTGTTACATACATACATACATTAAATTCATATATATGCGTGTCTTATTGATACATGTATTTATATTAATTGCTTATGCTTTATTTAAAGGAAGAGTGATTTTCACCATGAGATCTTCAATTCATTGTCACCCCTCTCATGTTATGAAGACAAGCTGTTGGGATTTGGATATAGAGAAAAAAACATATTGGTTTGTATGAGTGAGCATAATCCATAAAAAGATTTGATTTTAGTGTTTTACATTCAATTTAAGATTTTTTCACTTGTATTGAGATTGTCAGTTTGGGATGGTTGAGTAGAGTATTGATGCCTTACCCCCCCCCCCGCCAGTTATAATTCTTTCACATATATCAGTTCTGATATGGTGACATGGATTAATAGTGTTTAATTCACAGTAAATTATTCCAAAGTCGAGGTTTTTTCATTTATATCAAGACCCAAGGTGATAGAGTAATGATTTTTTTATGCCTCAGTCATGATGATTTCACTATATTGATTCTCGGTTCTTGAATGATGAAGGATTGATGTTTTATACCCAAGCCAAGTTTATAACTTACATGTATATCAAACTTGTCAATTCTGAGATGATGGCGAGGGGTAAAGTAAAGAAGTAATGCATCAATTCACATGTCAAGGCAATTGGTTTTGAGATGGTAGAGGAAATCTGAGTACCATGAGAAATCTGACAGACTTTGGCAAGCAATTGACAAAATTTTTCACACTAGGATCTGCTGGGCAGAATTTAAACATAGGTGGTGTAATGATCACTACAGACACTTAGCCACTGATATCATTTTGGGAAAGTAGAGGAAACCTGAGTGTACTTAGAAAACAGCTGCCTTTCTGTGAACAAACTTAGTTGATTCAACTTAACTGTGAATAAGAATAGAGAGTGTTAGTGTCAAAATGTTATACATATACATGTTTATCAAGACAATCTGCCATTACTTAAATGTTTAAGAAGTAAGATTTTTCAGCAGTTTAGTATTTAGAATTGTAAAAATCAAAAAGGATAAATTTGAAAAATAATGTTATTCAGAATTTCAAATCATTCTTGTTTTATTTGCCACAAATAATGCTCATACAAACACACTGATTGTTTATACTGAGTAGGACAAGAAAGTTTAAGGTTATATGGCCATCTTGTCCAATCCAATAATTATCCCAATTTAATCACTCCAAAATACAGATATCAAACAGTTACATATAAAGCTCTGAAACTGCTAATTTAGGGTTTAATGACCCAAAAGGCTAAGGATAGGCCTGGTTGTCCATAAACTGTCAGGGGGTCAAAAAGCTAACAAGGGGTTGAGCAGTTTAAAAAAGCTAATGAGGGGCCGAAAAAGTGCTGAAAGATAGACAAGTAGCCGTTTTATATTTACATATAACAGTACAGTCAAAGCTGCCACTTCTGTTTAATAACTTTCTGCTTTTAAAGGCCATTGAAATTAGATCTCATCTCTTTATACATTATTTGAACCTGTATATGAAGGGCACTTGTTTAACAGGTTCCCTTTAGTGGCCTTTGTAGATAGGTTTGACTGTTCTTTGGCCAGTTTGTCTGGATTGTGTGCACTGTGACATGTTCCAGCCTATTTTCACTTGCAAATAGTAACTTAAATGACATAAAGAATTATTCAATTATTAAATAGTGATTTTGTTGTCACTTTTTAAATTTATCGTATTTTGTATTCACAGTTTTTGAGGGGATGCTCAGTTTTGGAGTGCTCTAATAAATTTTCATGTTAGATATTATTTCAAATAAATGTTATAATTTTAGGATAGATGCATCAGATGAAGATGGCTCATGTGGTCATCTTATACAGAACTCCTTAAATTTTATATTTATGATTCTGGAAATTAATATCCTTGGCGTTGTAAGGTATAATGCTTTCCATGATTATGTATTGAAAGACTTAATAGTATGTAATTGCCAAAAATATCAATTATTGAATTAAGGCCTGTAATGAAAAATGCATTCAGTCTGACATTCCATGATTGTTACCTTTAGGGCAGGATTTGTATCTTTTTTAACATTCTGACATAAAATGAAAATTTCAGACATACACTAATTGACCCATATTTCAATACAAATTTTATGAGAGTCTAGCTAGGATAGTCAGGTTAGCAGATTAGACTCTTGGTTATTTTTTTTTTACTTAATATGTTGTAAGTATATGCTTGGGGGAAAAGTTTTTTGTCTTGCCATTTTGTGGTTGTGGGTGGGGGCTTTTGTAATAAAGTGCATTTAGAAAATAAGTCTTTTATGGAATGTCCCTGTCGTCATCAAGTTGAAGATGTAATGTATAGATATATATGCACAGGCTTATTTTACCCTAAACTTTTTGTGATGTTGAGAAACTACATATTTGACATAATAAGCTGCTTTGATAAGAGCCCCTACATGTTCCTGCATTAAAAAACAATAGCCAACATGCCAGCTCTCTACAATTTGTAAGGTTCTCCAGTGTTGGAAGAAACTACAATTGTTGCAAACAAACAGGGTGGCAGACTGTTGTATCTGTGAAGTGCACTTAATTTTATGGTAAAGTATGCTGTTCTAATTGAAAATCGAATAATCGATGATGGTGATTATGATGCTGCTGCTGCTTATGATGATGATGACTTTTTTTCATAATTATGCCATGGGTTTTTAACCTCTGGTGTTTTCTAAATTTTGTGCAAGTGTCCAATTTTAAAGTTTTTTAATGTTGATGTTTTTCATGTTATGTTTGAGGGCAAGCGAGCTTTGTTGTCTTGAATACTTGTTGAATTTAGACATAGATTTCAAATTCTTGACAAAAACATTAAAATAAAAAACATGGATATGTTTTAGTTTCCAGATGATAAATTGACTTCCAGATATTACTGCAACTCAATTAGTCTTTAGCTTATTTATCAAAACAAATCTGTAAATTTTATCTTCAATAAAATTCTCACTGTGCAATAGTGGAAAACATTTTTACTTTTTGGTTATACACATAAGCCCATATAGATTTCTAGTTTTTTTATGTCATAAAGAGAGCAGAAGGAAGCTGCATAACAATATAACCATGGTAAATTTTACATTTATTTATATTACCAGGATGTTTAGAGTCTAAAATAACCTTAAATTGACCCTACTTATGTGTCAACTAATTTTAGATTTTGTTTTGTTTTGTTTTGTTATTGTAGAAAGTGAAATTGACACCAGCGATACAGAAACAGAAAGTGATTTTGAAATGTATGAATATATGAACCAGAAGAATCAGGTACATACAATACTGACTTTTTAGCAGAGTTGTAACAAAGCTATTATTTGGTTATTTAGGCAGATGGGTGGGCAGGAATAGTTTTCCAGACTTTTTTCTAAATTCTTGCAGATATTGAACACTTATTTTGTATGTGAATATATCATCATAAGTTACAGATCAGGTTTGAGTTTAATTCCAAATCACTGATTTTTGACTCAATTATGAGTATTAGAACATTTCTTCATAATTTTTTCAAGCTTTTTTAAATGCCTGTAAATATTAAACTTACATTTGGTATGTCAGTCTCACTGATTTTTTATGAAATAATGGTCCTTGGACTTTGAAAGTTTTCTGGACATTGTTTTTAAATACTTTTAGATATTAAAATCATATTCAGTATAAGAATCTGCCATCATGAGTTACAGATCAGGTTTGATTTTAGTAACAGTTCATGATTTTTCGCACATTAAAATGAAATTGCAACTCAGCTTGTGCACCCTGGTGCCTATCAATTTTTCTAAACTCATTTGACAAGTTAAAGTGTGCCTATAGAATCTTGAAAATTATGCATTTATTCCATTTTTTAAAAAAAGGAAATAGTAGCTGACATATATTTATTAACATGCTTTTTCCTTGATTATAGATAAATGTTAATACACATGGAGATCAATTTTCTTGGAAAGTTTGTGTCAAATTATGTTTGTTTTTTAATGGGTGCATAATGATGCTAGAATACCTTGACAATATCAATTTACTACTTATAGTTAAATGAATAAGGTGATATATATATAATTTTAATATTCTTTAACATTGAAATAGATACATGAGTTTATTTGATAAGGGACCTATTTGTCTCCTACAAAATAAATGACATTAAACATAAAACATGCTCAGACATTTAATTAGTAATCTTTATATTTTCAGAATCGTGTTTGATTTTTGAAAAGCTATATTTGAAACAATATGACAAACAAGATGGCTTCAATATCTTCACTGTCATCTTAATATTTCATTATACCAATATATGGGATGCCATAAACCATGTTTAGTTAAGAAGGTCAAAGGTCAGATCTTAGAATTTGTGTAGTGTCTTTTATGTCCCCTCTGTATCTCCTAGTACATTCTTCATGAATTTCAATGAATCGTGGTACAAATGTTCACCAACATGCAAAATGTGTTATGAAACATGTCCACTTTCATGTATTTAGGTTAAGTGATATGGAAACATTGTGATGTGGAAACCAGTGGTATGTGAGTTTCCTGAGTTTTCCTTTTGTTTCTTTTATGAATACATTATTTAATATCAATAAGACATAATTTGTGGACGTTAAGCAATTTCAGGTTTTGAATAAGGATATTGCAAGCAAGAAATCTTTGCTTTGTAATAGCATCCATTACAATTAATACTTGTTTGTTTGTGAATTAACAATTACATGAATAAAACAGGTAAACACATTATTGTACAGACATTTCAAAAGTTTTGTAGTACTGGATGTAGGTGTGGATGTGGAAATGAAAATGTTTATACTTCTCCAAATTTTGAGATAGACAGGGACTTGAACAGCAATGAACATAAATGATGAAGTGGGTTGATGAAAACTCCTACATTTTCTTAAAAAAATTGCTGACCAGAATCCACTTTGATCAATCATGCTCATAATTACTTGTACATTTAACCATTCAGTGTGGGTTTTTTTTATTTACATAGTATTTGTTTATCTATAATCTTCTTTCTCAATTCTCAAATTTTGCTGGAAAACAGATTCTATTTTTATCAAAACATGTTTTTGAAGTTCATAATATTAATTTTTAAAAACATTTTAATTCAAGTTGACTGAAATATAATAGTTAAAGACAAAACACTAATTCAGTTAAACATTTGGGACTTAGAATATTACTTGAATTGTTCAAAAATTCCAAATTTTAGATAATCAAACTATTTTTGGTTAAATACAGATCAACTCATTGTATTTTTTTTACATTAAGGAGTTTAAAATATTGGCAGTATGTTGATATAAATCAAAATGGGTTACGTTTGAAATATAACATAAAATGAACTGGGTTGTTTGTGTGTAATCATCTAAAATTAGTTGGGTTAGGTGTGTGCAATCAAATTGAATGACATTTGGTAAGTAATTAGATATAATGTATAATCACATATAATAAAAAAGGTTGTGTGTTTTGACATAAAATAAGCTTTGTTGAATGTGTTATCAGATAAATGAAGTGGGGTAATAGTGTGTAATTAATTTTGTGTCATTGTATAGCATTAGTGATTTATGTATATGTAATCAGTTAAAAATCAAGTAATTTAGGTTTTGTAATATAACTTAAATTTAATGAAATATTTTTAGACTTACAAAGAAAAGCAAATCACAGATAAAATCCTTAAAAGGAGAAACAACAGAAAAAATGTCTGAAAGACATCAGTGGACAAAGGAAGAAAAAGCTGCTTTGACAAGACAGTTCTGTAAACATTTGAATCTTTGAAAAAGACTAGGAAAACTGGATATAAGTCAAAAATCTTATTGCTTTGTTTGGGGTTTTTGTGATGCTTTCCTTTACAATTACTACTTGTTTTAAAATAAAAGTTATAATATGAAACAATGTTTTTATTTTTTCATTTTAGACTGATTCTTATGATAAATAATGCAGAATCGGATTTCCGAGCTAATAATTGCTTCAAAAGAACACAGTAGTAAAACCCTTACTGGAATACAATTCCTCATTAGTATTGCTCGGACCACAATTGTGGAAATCCTAACATTTTCAAGATGTTGAAATGATTGATTGGTTGATTGAATAGGGTTTTATGTACCAGTCAAAAATATTTCTTTGATATTGGGACATAACCAGTTATAGGTGAAGTGTCAGAAATTTTTAACTTTGCATTGCAAGCAGGGAAACGTGTAGGTAGGATTCTTTAATGTGCCATGCCTGCTGTGACACAGGGTTTCAGTTTTTAAGGTCTCTTCTGAAGAATCCTGACTTTCCTATTTGCCAGGTGCTTGGGGAAAGATCAGTAACTACCTATTTTCAAGTCTTTGTCAGACCCAGCTTGGTTCAAACCTGTACCTCCCACATACAGAGTGAGCGCTCTACCCACTGAGTTACCATAATGGTACATTTTTTATATGCTGAAAAGAGAAAATTAGATGGACCAAAATGTATTTTACCAGTCAGCAAAAAAAAAAAAAAGAATTTTAAAAGATAAACATAGCCTAGTTTTTTTTTTTTTGTTTTTTTTTTGTTTTGTTTTTTTTTTTTTTTTTTTTTTTTTTTTTGAGGAATTTAAAAATTAAGAAGCAGAAAATTTTGATAAACAATCTTTATCTGACAATTCAATGTATTGCCTCCTGCCTTAGTGATATCCGTGGGGATAGTGATATCCGTGGGGATGTTAAGTCCATCAGCAGAGATACCAGTCCAGTATTTATTATTTACCTGTTTTAAATTTGCAGCACTAGATGGCCACTTTCATTGCGTCCTGTTTTTGCAAATCCAAGACATAAAAGTCAGAAAGTGACTCTATATTTGCTATGTCTTGTTTTAAATTTTTGTTAATTTATAAAACTTAAAGATGAAACAAATGGAGTGCAGCTACCAAGAACACATAACAACAACATTTAAAAAAACAGCATAAAGTTAACATATGAGTTACTGGTTAAAAGTAGTAGATTGTCCATACCTGAAAATAAAACCTATGTCACTCCGAATTACAACTATAGTAAAGACCCCTAGACAAGGCAATAATATATTGTATTCTAGATTTACTATAGATGGTAAAATATTCTTAAAAAGTTTTAAGAGGAAGATCAGTATACAATTGAACATGCCTATTAAAACCATGTACCATTACAAAAATGGTACCTAACCATTCATAGGATTTGCCAATTTTGAAGTGTTCAAAATGAAGGCCAGGCCTGAGGCCACCAATTACCCGTAAGCTATTGAAAATAATTTTTGAGTTTTAAATAGTAAAAAAAACTATATACAGAATTGGAACAATTTGCTTCATATGGCAAAAGAAGATTTACCATTTTTACTTGTTTTTGTGAAAAATGAAAGTAAAACAGTTTTTTTTCCTGCAATTTCCAGTATAAAGTTATTCTTAAACCATGTGACACAGCAGAATTAGAATAGTAATGTTATTGTCTTCATCACAAGATACAAAGGCTTTCTTACCATAATTATCACTCATATCGGCACTGGTCCCAGCTCTGAACAAAAACTGCTTATGATATAAATACTTTTGGATACAGCGATATGTAAAGGTGACCTTCCGGACAGCATGGTGACATTTCCCATAAATAGCTTAAAAATCAATGCTTGGTCTTACACTTACTTTGCCAACAGCCTTAACAAGCATTGGTAATATCCCTGGATACCACTGTCTTCATTCACATGTAATGGGATGATACTTGTATTTGGTACTAGATTAATGTCACCGTCAGATTTGAAGACTTATTATCAGGCTTTTTATTTAATAAATATGTATTAAACCATATATGAAATATATTTGCAATCACAAAGAAGTTGGTTCCCAAAAATTAATATTCATTCAATATGAAAAACATTTTGTGTTTGCCATAAAACAAGTAAACTCGAGACACGTGTGAATGCTATTCGAATTTTGCATCATTCAGAAATGCAGCATGAACACCAGTATTTTATAATGACAATAGTTATACTAATATCCTACTATACAAAATGTTGCTGATAAAAATGTACATGATACGATGGTTAGTATTGCTCATCTGGGCATAGAGATACCAAGTGAGATGAAGTTACTATATTCTAGTTCTACATGCCTTTGCACTGTGACCGCATTTCAGAGAATATTTAACAAAAAAAAAGAGAAAATATCAAAACCCATACCATAAGCATCGCCACACTGTAAATTTGTATGATATGGCCTATGTTTAGTAATGCCTTTGAACTTATCCAATTTAAAGAAAATTTTAAGAAGATATCAAACTTCCCTCTTATTTTCTTAAATGAAGGTCACGGTCAGTCTGCTCCACCAACCTGAAAGGGCTCCAATTAGGGAACACCCCTGCCAGATGTTACTGTTCTATATTCACTGGCACTGGAGAACAAGTGAAGCGTATTTTATTTTGACTATAGGAGTATAAAAACTAAAATAAATTTTATAGATAATATTTCAAAACGAATTTCAAAGAAATCAACGGGTTTTATTCAAAAAGAAACATTAACTTATGTTCTTATGAACACTTATTTTTTTGAAAGCAGATTTGTTAAACAGATACAAAACAAACCACTAATTTGAATCTTGATTCATGCCTGCCATTCAAGAGTCCATCTACAAGTTAAGAGAATAGAGCATAGAATATTGCAAACATAAAACAATTTTTGGCTTTTAAAATGATCAATCTGATTAACCGGAGATAGGCAAAGCTGAATTATACTTAGTACAATATAATAAAAGAAATTATGTCTTTATAATGCATTACTTCTGCAAAATTGTGATCAGTATTAAACCAGATGTAATATCTTTATTACTGTATAGCTTAAAACAGCTTTAGGTTGACTTTAAAGGATCGAATTTTGGAAAGGCGAAAAAAAAGAAACTGGTTGCATACACATGAGTGTAAGCATACGATGCACGATCACCATTTCTTCTTCACTGTAATGTGAACCTTAATCGACCCTCTGAAACACCCTGTTCAAAGTGTTCACAGAAATTCTGTTCTTTTGTACAACCCTTTATTCACTAAAAGATTGAAAGAGATAAGTTGAACCTACTGCACTTATTGTTATTCTATAGGTGTTGACAAAATTAAAAAAAACATTACGGTAATTCACTATCAAAGCGTTTACTTTTTGGTTTTGCAAAATACGTCTTTTGTGGCATGCATTCTTCACCTATTGGCGACATCCAATTCTTTTTTATTCATCTCAAGAATTAATTTGAACATAAGATCTAGTGTTTCCGATTTGCTTTGAACTAGTGCGCTCTAATAGCAACCTTTACAGTGCAAACCACTCAATCAATTACACTGATGCAGAGCCAATAAGTAAGAGTCTATTACAATAAAACAAATCTTTTTCATTTGCGGAAGACTGGGTTTGAACCCACAAACACTAGCTTGAAAGTCTAATGCCTTAACAACATAAAATCAAGTGATTTAGATGAATTTATGTCACATAAAATGAGGCGAGTGTTGTCATATAAAATGAAGTGGATTGGGTGTGTATCGTCAAATAAAATGAAGTGAGTTAAATGTGTGTTGTCTTATCAATTGAAGTGGGTTAGATGTGTGTTGTCATAAAAATGAAGTGGGTTAGATGTGTGTTGTCATACAAAATAAAGTGGGTTGCATGTGTGTTTTCATATAAAATGAAGTGGGTTAAATGTGTGTTGTCATATAAAATGAAGCGGGTTAGATGTGTGTTGTTATATGGGATGAAGTTGGTTGCATGTGTGTTTTCATACAAAATGAAGTTGGTTAGATGTTTGCAATCATATAAAATGGAATCAGCTCTGATCGATTACATAAAATAAAGTAAGTTAGATGTGTGAAACTGTAAAATAAATGTGGGTTAGGCATGCATTATTATATATTTAAGTAGTGTTTTAGACTTGTGCAATCAAATTAAAATGAAGTGGGTCGGATGTGTGTATAAATCATAAATCAAAAGTAGAAGGTTAGGTGTGTGTAATCATATTAGGTGAATTGGGTTTCATGTGAAATTTCCTTTTCTTGTCTTTAAGTTTTTTAACAATTACAACCCCTCACTAGGTAGCTTATATGATCAAGAAGTGCAAATTTAAAGTTTTTCAGTGTATCATATTCGCATAGTGGTGTAGCCACTTTCAGGTAATTTGTCTAATGTAGTGAATTTCAGTAGATTACGAGTGTGTGTGTGTGTGTGTGTGTGTGTGTGTGTGTGTGTGTGTTGACAAACACCTGAAACCCACCTACATCAATGAGTTAACACACCAACAAACTCACTCTAAAAAAAAACTCGCTACATACACCATGGTAATGGGAAATCATTGTTTTTTTGAATGGTTAATTTAACTGTATATTGTCCAAAAAATTTTTAAAAATGACATATTTGGGTTTCAGGTCAAAACTCGTCAAAAGTTCACACTGATTCCATGGCCCAAAAGGGGCACTTACACACTTTACAGCCCCTTTCATTTCGCGCATCCGCATTTCACAACTATCGTTTTTGTACATCCGGCAAAAGAAAGCAGTTATTAGAACATGTTGGAAATGTTCATACTCATGTTAAACGCCATGTGGGTTCACCAGATTACAACTATTAAAACGAAAAAAGAACTTTAAACCTTTGTGAGGTGCTCCTATTAAAGAAGGTGCTCCTTTAAAGAAGGAATTGACACAGGAAAAATGGCGATGTCAGGCACTGTATTAGTGAACAGATCTACGAAAGAAGTAAGTTTATGTACACTACTAATGCGCAATTTATCTATGTATGTTTCTTTCTATTTACCTCTGCAGCATGGGGCTCATTTTATTAGCATTAATGCACTTTGGGGCTAAAGCCGGATTGGAACAGCCGGGTTAATTTGCATGTACAAAGACTGGTCAGAATTATTCGGATAAAAATGGCGGACATCGCCGTAAACCACGAAGTGAAATAAAACATTAGATTACAAATTTACGTAATAATAACAAATTAACGTGTCTATTATTTTGTAATATGACCCTTTGCCTGTCAAACTTTACGAGGACTATCAGGAATTGAAATATATAGTTTTCTGGTGTATTCTATTTACAGTTCAATCCACAGTCTAAGCATAACTTCAAACAAATCGTCGTTACTTCCGATTTGACTTACAAACGGGTTTAGCATTTTGAATTTATTACATACATTTATGACTATATCCAAATCGTGACTTTATGCTGGCCAATTCAGTTTTTGAATATTGTTATTATTCAAATACTCAGTGGTAAAACGGGAGCTACGTGCAGGCGCTTTGTTCTGTTTGAAAATGTAATTGTCATTATGAAAGTGTCTAGCTATTACCGGCCACAAATTTTCCTCCAAAATTTCAATATATTAGAATTCACAGTTCTATCTACTCGACACAGTTTTCCAATTCCGTGATAGGTAATACATCCACATAGACAAAACCTCTGGTGTGACACTGGACAGACACAGCCCGTAAAACATCCCATGTCCCTTTTCCGCCATACAAACACTGTTTTCTTTTCCAATCACAATGGAAAAAAGTAATGTGTTCTAGTTATTTTCTACAATCCAATTTTTTTCTCAAAGCGCCAGGACACCTCCCTGTCTATTAACTTTCCTTACCACATTTTTTTTCTTCTATTATAACCTTCCTCCTTCAATTTTGAGAGCTGTTTTTGATTTTGACTTCTTACTTCCCTAGATTCATTCATTGTTACTTCCTCTAAGTTCTTGCTCTGTTTCTATGGAGACTTCTAATTAAATCATGTGTATCACAGTCCCCCAGAAATGGACTCCTTTCCGATTTTTGTATATTTACTGTTATTCCCCTTGAATCATATTGCTTTAAATGTGAGATATGGTAGAAACAGATATACTAAGTTATCTTGACAATTCTGGTTTTTAACTTCACAAAATTTACAAGAATTTTTTGCAGTCCTCTGTCTACGCTTTCCCTTTTCAGCTCATGACATTCTGATCAACTATTTATGTATACATGTACATTAGCAAACGACAATTTATTTATAGCATTGATACATTGACAATGATGTTATAATTGAAATGCTACACAGTGAATATCTAGAATACCCCAATTAAATTTTGTCCAGACGAAAACGATTTTAGACTTAAAAATAAATTACACTGTCAGCCATTTTGTCCAAATAATTCTGTCCACTCTCTGTACCTGGATAAGTATGATTTTACTCTATGTCACTTCAAGAATATTTCACTCATATCAATACGCCCTCGGCTATAGGCGAAAGTGCAGAAATTATGCCTTTGCATTGTGCTGATGGCATTATACAGCAGGGTTCTGTATGGTGACACACCTACCGTGACAGGGGACCTTGTTTATTTATAAGTTCCCATCTGAAAAAAACATGACTTTCATTTTGTAATGCCGAGTGCTTTGCAAGTTTTTAGTTTTAAGTTTTGGTCAGACATAATCTGGGTTCGAACCCACCGTCTCCCTCTAATGAAGCAAGCATTCTACCAAGTGAGCTTCTGCAGTTGTTCTCATGTGGGATGGTTTAGTATTGGAAAGTGCTCATGTGAGCTATTGGTATCAAAAGAGGCAGACCCATCGTCGTCCGTCCGTCCGTCCGTCCGTCCGTCAACAATTGCTTCAAACGACTTCTTCTCAGAAACCTCTGGTCACATTTTGTTTAAACTTGGTCAAAAGCATTTACAGAACATTGCCTTTCAGATTTATGTTTTTGGTTGTCATAACTACCAAATTTTTGTCACAATGACCTACATAGTTAAAAGCCTAAAAAATCTTCTTCTCCAAAACCACTTTACCGAGATAAAATCTGATGTGAGTTTTGGCATCTATGGCATCTTATATACCAAGATTGTGAATTTCAATAAATTCAAGTGAACTCTTTTCCTAAACATCATTTTTTTTATGTGAAGAAAAATATGTTTGACAATTTTCATGAAATTCTGTGAAATACAAGTTGCTTTTTTCGGTCTTTCATTTACAATTCTAGCAACCCAAGGGTTGAGGCTTCAAATCCCAGTGAGGCCACTTTTTTAATTAATTAATTAATTATTTTTTATTTTCTGAATTTTTTGACTTACAGTGGTGCATGGAAGACTTTTTATGAATTTTTACTTTTAAGTGTAATTTTTTTTTGAAATACTTGTGATACTGCAACCCAAGGGTCGAGGGTTCAAATCCCAGTGGAGCAATTTTTTTTTCCTGAATTTTTATGACTTACAATGGTGCATGGAAGAAAGTTTTGAATTTTTAGTTTTTAGGTTGCCATAGCTTCATTGACTTAAATAGTTGAAAACCTAAAAAAAATTCCTTATTCAAATTAAAACCACTTCACTGAGATAAAATCTGATTTGATATTTGGCATCTAAAGCATCCTATAAACCAAGTTTGTGAATTCCAACAATTTGTGAGAAATTATGTTACGTGTTTTTGTGTTTATTTTTTATACATTGTAAATAGTACTTTTTTACCAAAATTACAACATTAATTAATTTAGGTGAATTATTTTTCCAAACATCATTTTCTTATGTGAAGGAACATATGTTTAACAATTTCCATAATATTCTGTAAATTACAAGTCACTTTTTTCGACCTTTTTCTTTTTCAATTCTAGCAACCCAAAGGTCAAGGGTTCAAATCCCAGTTCAAATCCCAGTGAGGCCACTTTTTTAATTTTTTTTTTTATTATTTTTTTTATTTCTGAATTTTATGACCTACAATAGTGCATGGAAAAGATGTTATGAATTTTTACTTTTTAGTGAATTATTATTTTTGAAATACATGTGATACTGATATGTAGATTTAGCTAAAACCTTATTTTTTTTCATTGTTATGTGACATTATTTATATTAATTGAAAAATTTTTTGAAAATAATTTGCAGTTGAATTTTACAATTTTTTTTAAAATATTTGAATTAATGTGTCAAATCTGTAAAGTCGTTAATCCGGATCTGACAATTGCTAATGTGAGCTTTTGTTATGGATAGGAACTCTGTCATCCATCCATCATTACATCTATCAAAAGACTTCTTCTCAGACACTACTGGTCACATTTCATTCATATTAGTCAATAGCACCTTTAGACCATTGCCATTCTCATTTGTGTTTCTAGTCGCTTTGGCTACCAAAAGTAGGTCACAATGACCTATATAGCTAAAAACCAAAACAATATATTGAGGCAACATGTTATAACTTAACCAGGTATTATCAAGACATACCAATTACATTTAAACTCAGGTGAGCAAATCAGGGCCGTCTTGGGCCTCTTGTTATTTAAAGAAATCATATAAATTACTAAATCATATGTTATGAATGAGGTGAAACAACTCTGTAATAATTCGATACCGGTAGATTATTCACACTCTGCCTAGTGTTAAGCCAATTATCTATGCAATGTCATTCATTATCATATTTAAATGTTAAAATGCACACAAAAATGCACCAAGTATACAAAACATTGTTACCCTGAAACATGGTGGCTAGTCAAACTATTACTTGTTTTAAAAAGTGTTAAAAAACAGACCAACAACAAAACAATGAATTAGTCAATCATAATCACAGTCAACAATTCTGACATACACTCTGTTGGTCACTGTTCGTGGTGCAGAATATAAAACGCCTTGTTACTTGTTGTAATGTGCCCCTAAGAGCAAAGCTGGTAAATTATTCCCTGTTTAGGGATGTGTAAGAAGTCAACATAATCTTACTTTTATTTTATTAAAGAATGTATACAAATATTTCCAACAAAGATGTATAACAAGAACCAAAAGATACAGAAGAGGTATGTGTAGAAGACAAACACAAACTGATTCTTTTCAATCCAGCAATAGTGATTTCTGTATAGAAGAAACCAAAGAAAAAGGTAAATTTATATGCATGTATAATTTTATGAGTGTAATTGAAATTAAGGTCATCGACCTGCACATTTATAGAAATTTGTGAGCATTCATATGTTGATTCACACAATAAAACAAATTGGATAATTGTATATAAAATTTCACAATAAAAAAACACTCACCGGCATCATGTTTTGAATATGGTTTAAAACACTTTATATTATTTTATTTTATTTTTTTAGCTTAATAATGCTAAAACCATTTACTTCAAGATACAAAACAACATTATAAAAGTTCCACTTGTTCTGAAGTTAATATAATGTAATTGGAAATCTCACTTCAAATTTAGGGGAGCCTCGCTGGCCAAGTGGTCTAAAGCATGTGTTTACTGATCACTGAGCCTCGTGACACTGGGTGCTAATCCCATTTGGTACAGATAATTTTGTGAGGAAGTTTGTTAGTTTGCTTGCCAAAGGTCATTGGTTTTCTCTGGGCACTCAGGTTTCCTATACCATCCCAAAACTGAGAGCCTAAAAGTGAAAGAATCCTGACTGGGGTGTAAAACACCATAACTCCACTCAACGCCACTCAAATTTAGTACTTAGTTTAAGTGCTTTTGCATGTAAGAGCAGAAATCTAATGCAAAAGATGCTCCTGGCTTGGGCATTGGCCATTGTTGATGTTTTTCATGTTATGAGTAATCAGTTACCAGATACTTGATGTAGGTAATATCTTTAAGTCATATAGGATATGTAATTTAGTTGTAGGGGCTGATGATGGATTGTTTAAGTATTTTGTTTTCCATTGATAATGGAATATTACTATATGTATTTAATATGTTTGTAAAGCCAAATTAAATATGTAATGAAGTTGTAGAATGATAAAAGGACAACGTTCAAAGGTTTTAATAATTTATTTTTATGTTAACCTTTTTAGTGAATGTGTTTTTTATGTTGCCATCATAGTAATTAGGGGGATGATGGTGATAATGATGATGAGTTCACCATGATGAATATAGTGATAATTACATTGAGGATTTCTGCTGCTACTGATGATGATTTCTGCTGCTGATGATGATGATTGTTGCTGTTGCTGCTGCTGCTGCTGATGATGATGATTATGGTGGTGGTGGTGGTGATGATGATGATGATGATCATTTCTACTGGCACATTAATATCATGTCTGCAAGTGAGCATTGTCTTCTGACAAGCCTTGTTCTGAAATATGTTAGTTGCTGGTTTATTCAAAATGCATTTCACTAGATTTTATATAGTTCCTCAGAGGAATACTGACAGTATGATTTACAACTTCTATTTCACTGAGGTACTATATAATGTATAGTAAAAGGCAAGCTTAAACTGCAAACTTAAGTATATAAATAACGAGAAATATATGTTAAGGAATAAGTTTTTTAAAATGTAAATTTTAATAAATAACAAAAATAAGTTGTGAAAAATTCTGATAAATCTAAATAAAGCAAATTTTAAAAATAATAATGTTTGCTATATATTTTATCATCTTTTTACACAGTACAATAAGCTCACATAAAACACTTTTAACTCATCTAAAATAATAATAATTTTAAGTAATAATAAAATAAAACAAAATAAAAGAAATTTTTTCACTTATAGACTATGTATATTTTAAAACCAGATCTGAGTTTTTTTGCTTCATTTGAAAGTTTAATAAATAAAAAATATACTAGTGAAAAACTTTGATAAATCGTATTTTGGTTCTGAAACAGTAAGTAAGCTAAGATAAATGAAAACTAAACTTATTTTATCGGAAAAACCCCGTCCCTTTTGACTATAGTTATAATAATATTGCAATATATTTTATACGATATTTAAAGATTTCAAAAATATGATACTGATTCTACTGCAGAATGTTCTTATATCACTTAACAATAATAACAAAAACAATAATGATAATACAAATAATAATAATAATAATAATAATAATAATAATAATAATAATGATAATAAAGATATGGTAATTTCTGAATGTCGACATTTTAAAATAATAATGAAATTATAACTTAAAAAAGGGAATTGTTTCATTTATAGTCTATATTTATTATGACTTTTAAAACTAAATCAAGAGGAAATCTTAAATTCATAGTTGTATATCTATTTTAAATGTCTGAGGGTTTTTTGCCTATTAAATCTTTTAACCCCCAAGTTATAATATAAATGAAACTAATGCCACTTTTCAAAATAACTTTTTTTTCTTGGCTATTTGTCCTAAATTATATGAATATTAAAAAATAATCAATTATGTTTGTATTGATTTAAGGCAAACATCTAACGTATCGCAGTATTCACATATACATTTCTGTCAGCATCTGTAATTGCAAGTTTTTCTGAAATACATTAAATAAAGAAAATTAATAATAAACAATGATCCTTTAGCTGAAAGCTAGTTTTTGTTTTTTATAAATCTTGCATTAATGTGGTTTTTGTTCCGTAGAACTTCTACAGTAAATATTGAAGTTTGGTTTCAACATCTGAAAATGTTATATTTGTGTTTAATATGTCTTAACTGCTAAGGATTTTATAAAGTATTCTCTTCGATATCTTAATTTGCATGTTCAAATTTGTGTGTTCAAATGTGGGTTGAATGGTTTTATCTTCTTATTTGTAATAAAACGTTGACTTTTATTTTTCTATACTTAGTAATGCGTTTTATACTCAGCAGAGATATCAAGAGAGTTCTTATTTTGTAAATAATCGCTAATTAGTTTAAAGATGTATTTATGCAATAGTTTTTACATTAAAATTATCATATATCACTGAAGCTAATCTAAGTTCTCAAAAGAAATCTTTAATAAATATTTTAAAAATTCTTACCTTCCAAATTAATTTGTTCATATGGTTGTTGATCATTCAGCGTTTGTAATGTTTCGTAATTCAGTTTGTTTCTATAGGACAAACAATTACATGATATATATCACACTTGATAAGAACAAAAGTAATGAAGAGGACAACAATATATCAAATATTAGATTTATGACACATACCACATTTTTTACTCTTTCTTTTTCTAAATTAAAGATGTTTAATCACAAATATCTTATCCAAATTAACAATATGTACTTTAAAGTAGTAGTTAAATCGCTTTTATCAGTGACTAAATTCTAATTGGCATGCTATGAATTAAAACACACACACACACACACACACACACACACACACACACACACACACACACAGAGTGTATTTAGTTGTGAAATGAAGGACACTTTGGTCTTAAAACACAAATACTTGTCCAATTTCACACGAGCTGATAGATATATTGCAAAAATGTAAAATGTAAATGAATTTAGTATATGAAACAATAAAATAATAAAATAACTATTCTGTTGCCACCGAAAGAAAGAATATTGAAATTTATAACCTCTAAAAGATGTAGCATACTCACGTGTCAATACGGCTGATATCTTCATAAGTATCTACAATAAAAACAATTTGAATATAAAACACGTTTCATTTTTATATTATCGAAATTTCCGACTTATAGGAAATAATTAATGTTAAAATTATAATCTATTTAAATATGTGTTTTTTACAGTGAAATGTTGTTTCCATATTTTACCGTATAACTTAATCATGTTCTTTTGACCCTTAAAGATGACTTAAAGACTTATTTAAACAATCTTTAAGCCACATTTAAGCTAGCTTAAAGGTGATATTTCGTCTTGTAAAGATCATTACAAAACAGCAACATCTACTTTTGAATGTGTGATTTGTATGTTGTTAATTAAAATTACATTTCGAAGGGTAAAAGTGAAAAAAAAAATGTTAAAAAATTAACAATGAGGCGGAATGAAATTCTATTATATTGTTATATTGACCACAACATTTCTATGGGAGATTTCATTTCTGTCATTGAGTTCCTTGCGTATCGGCTATGAATGATACAATTATCAGATTGACTGCCTACTATTGTCATATTTGCCTTCATTAATATATATTTAATGGCATGTCAAAATTCTTATAAAAAACTGTGGACTACAAAATCGAATATACATTTCATTCTTCACAATTATCAGTATTATCATTATTATTATTATTATCATTATTATTATTATTATTATAATTATTATTATTATTATTTTTATTATTAATTTTATTGATATTATTGCTGTCTGCTGTCAAGACCTTCAGTCTTCATGTTCTTTTATAAATGAAAACGAAATCCATTTTACAAATACGTTTTTTCGTGCTTATTTAAATAATCTATTTCATACATGGAAAGACTTCTTATTCTGTAAATGTTCAATCGCCAGTTTGTTTATTAAAATCATCATACATCAAACTAATCTAAATTCTCTAAAAGTATCTATTACTGATATTTCACGAATTCTTACCTTGCATTTTTATCTGTTCATATGGTCGTTGAACATTCACCTTTTGCAATGTTTCATAAGTCTGTTTGTTTCTACAAGACAAAAAATTATGTAAATATATATCACACTTGACAAGAGCAAAAGTAATGAAATCTACAACCTTTCATGACTGATCTATTTATTAATTTCAAACTGTTCCATCACATCAAAGCAAAAATGAAAATAAGTATCTACTAGTTCAAGTCACATCGCTTTATAAGTATTTGAATTCTATTCGGCATGCTATTGATCAACTATGAGCACACGGTGTGTTATGTATTTAGTTGTGAATTGAATAACACTATAGTCTTGAAAATACAAATACTTGTTCCTTCAATGTATCAGTATATATAGATATACATCTGTGTGTGTATGAAAAAAATTCAGTAAAATCACGACACTGGCTTGATAACACACCAACTAAATCACGACATTTCCGGAAATCACGACAAAAGACTTGTCGTGATTTTACGATCATTTTATTTCCCGTTTCAACCACCTTAATGTTGACAGAATAAGTTATCGTTCTGTTTTTTATTTGTATTTTGGCAAAGGTAGTTTCCAGGAACAAAATTATTTGATTTAAATTTACCCTTGATTTTTTACTGATGTTTAAAAAAACGTCCCGATTTTACTTTTACACACGAGACAAGTGTGTAAAATCGGACATATTTACATTTGATACACACGAAGTTCGTGTAGCAAGGAGTAAAGCGATGAACATGTACCTAAAGACTACGAAGTAAGATAAATATGCATATGTGATTAAAAGCTAGATATACAGGATAAACTAGTTTAGGAAAAACTTATTTAATGTGAAATTTGATCTGTAAACAAGAATAATTAATAAATTTATTTATTTATGCTACGTTGGTTAAAAAAGTAAAGCCGAAATCGCCAAGAAAGACAAGTTTAAAAAAACAAGATCTCGTTCGAAAATTATCATTCTACTTAAATTATCGGAATGATATAAGTTTACCAAGATTTCAGTCCATTAGAAATGATTTCATGGTGATTTTTGACCCGTTAGTGTCAATGAAATCCATGGTTTGTTAGGTGATAGCGGTCCACGATAGCTGGCTACATTTTTTCTTCAATCTTATAGGCATATAACTATTTACGATAAATTCAATACGTGCAAATCAGATAATGTGCATTTTTAGAAAATGATAATGCTCTAACTCATCAATTTATTTAATAAATAAAATGATCATGTCATTCCCTTTTTCACTTTGCGCCACTACAAATTTAAACCAAACGCGGTGTTCCGTTGTAATGAAGGAAACACGTGTATTATCAAGACTTTGGAAAGTTGACGCGCGTGGCGTGTTGACAAGAAGCTGGCCACGATACTGTCTTCATGGATTGATGGACACGGTAAAGTTTTCGAAAGGCTATGTTTTTACCATTATTTTTCACTGTCTGTGGACAGGTTGTTGGTCCAAACCTATTACTTAGTTGCTATCGATGGACGACTTATCCTGAATCCCACCCCACCCCCTTTCCTTGGAAATTATAGTCTCCGGTCCTGATACCATCATAGCTCAATGCAGCAATCAATAGATCAGAATACAACATACTGTCGATGGGGCAGAAGATTGTCGGTCTGTCCTAGCCAGTAGATTTAGGCATTGGGAGGTGAGGGTATTAGTGTTTGTAACAGGAAAGGGAGAAAATGCAGCGGCTTAACCTAGATTCGAACCTGGAACCTGGAACTTTCCCAATACTAGCGGGACGCTCTACTGACTGGGGTACCTGGCCACCTATCTATCCTGGTTTGCCACATTCCTTCCTTTTTTCAATTCAACTACCAGAAAACCACCAGATTCCACCCTTGGACCAAACTGTTTGTCGCCCACTCCCCAGGGTAGAACAAGCACCCCAATGTAACAGGAAAAGGAAAAATGCAGCTGCCATACTGGGACTCAAACCTAGGACCTTCCTAATATTAGTAGGATGCTCTACCGACTGAGCTACCTGAGCACCTATCCAGCTCGGACCACCACATTTATTAATTAGCCTACATATTAACTTTTCGGGAGTTGAGAATTACAGTGTGTTTAATACTGGGGTTATTGAAACATTTAAACTGCAGTGGTTAAAACCTCTTCATGGCAATTTCCAGATGACCATAAATGTTCTGTTTACAAATCATTGGCAATAATTTGAAATAAGATGAAGTACACATAAGTTGGTTTAATTTTGAATTTTACTTCAAGATCGTTTCACTTATTCACAAAACATATGTGTCTTTATGACTGGCAGCATAAAATGGATTAGAGAAGGGATTATCATGAATTGTACATATTAATCAGTGTGCCGCCTGTATAATTGACAGGACTTATTGTTTGTTCTGTCTATCAATAGATGATAATCTTCTTATCCCCACGACTTAAATCTTCAACTAGATGTACAGTTACGATTAAGTCATAAGAATTATGGTATCAAATCATGAATTTGCCACTGCCCAAACTTTTCTAACCATCCAATGGTAAGAAGTAGTTTCTAAACAGAACCACTTATGTCTTCATAAAAATCAAGTGAAATTTAATTTAGATTGCCTTTACATTCTTTTTATCTTAAATTTTAATAGAAACCCATGAAACGTAAAAGAAAATCAACAATACAGGATGCCTTATATTGGTGCAGAGCAAAAATGGATAAAGATGGGTTTGTCATAAGGTTTATCAACAATTTCATCGGTGAGTATAGAAATATAAATCATCAGTTTTGAAAATGAAACACCTGCATGATCATTTTCATTAATAAACACTGATTTTTAAAAACATTTTTTGCTGTAATCTTTATCTTATAATTAAACATGTTTAAGACACATTCTAAACTTCAGATGTTAATGCATTATTAGTTTTTCTGACATTTCATGCATGATTCCAGTCATGGAGTTAAGTTTTTAAGAACAAAAACTGGAAAGCATAAATAGACATTACATGCTTAATACCACTTTACACTACACAATGTTCTGTTTTGCATAATAGAAATTTTTTAGTAAAATATGTCATCATGACAATATTCCAATGTGCCCTATTATAATGACACCCCTGCTTTATGTAAAAAAAAATTAGGAATCTGTCTATAGGAAGTGGTGTGTTCGCACAAAAGAATGTTTTAAAAGGGGAATTTTTGCTAGAATATGGATGGAATTTGTTAACTTACAAAGAAGGATTGGCAACAGAGAAAAATATAAGACAAATCCCTCAATAGGATCCTTTTTATATTTTTTTGACTCTAGAGGAAAAAAATACTGGTAAGTTTGATATGAAGCAACTGTTAGATCACGATTCTTAATTTCATAGAATGAATTAACATTCCTATCTAGTTTTTGTCATCTGGCTACCAAATTTCGTATTTGGTTTATGGCATTCCTGGGTGAATGTTTATTGACCTATGGTTTGTATTGGCTGCATCTACTATACATGCTTGTATTCCCTGTATGTTTATAGGACTTTAGAACAGATGACCTTGTAAAAGTGTACCTTCAGTTCAAATGGTCTCAATTAAGTTAACATGCAAACTCGCACTGTCTTAGCATCTTGAAGTTTTTAGACATACATCTACTATTCATAACTCTTAGACAGGATATACTCTTAATTTTGAATAATAAAACCTTGTGTCTGTCAACTATTTTTGGTGTATTTGTATGTTGAGTAGGGGGGGGGCACATATTGTTTTATTCATGACTTTTGTTATGTCAGCAATTTGCTCTAACATTTTGGATTGTACTTCAGTATATGTATTGAATTTGTTTATTATGAATTGTTTGGATTTTTTGCCCTCGTAGTTTTATTGCCACCTATTCAGATTAATGATGCTGTTGGAAAGAATATAAACTGCATTCCCAAAATAATGATTGTTGATAAAAATCCTAGAATCTGTTTTTTTTTTTTTTTTTTTTTTGCAGCAAAGGATCTGGAACTTCATGCAGAATTACGTTACGACTATGTTGATAGATTATCCCTGCCCTGGAGACAAGAGTTAAATTATTACACATGTATTGGGTATAGCAATAAATTGTGCATTTATTACAGAAAAGAGTGTTTAAAGCATCTTAATTTGGATAAGCTTTGGGATACAGATCTTATGATCATTTTTGCATCTTTTGATGATTTCAAGACTTTTCACCATTTTATATCCACTATTAAGATAAACATCTCCAAGACGTCCAATCAAACAGATGATATGCTACACATTGTACATGTGCATAAATGTTTTGTTAAATTTTTTCATAACCTTTTTCTATCACTACTTCTATTTATTACATGAGAATGAAATAGAAATGCAAATTTTAAATTATAGAAACAATGTGTTTTAGTTTGAGTCAAAGACTACAAAATTTTAGCACATCATAGTAAAAAAGAAAAGAAAAACCTCTTGGAATACAACTTATAAAAGCTCATTGACGACATAAATATACTTAGTTTTGTATTTAGCATCATTAAGCAGTGATAGAAAGAGAGCCTGAGCCAAAGACACTTTGCTACAAGGTCACCACAACAGTTTTGTCATTTTTTAGATTACACAGATGAGCATGCAAGCCCTTTGGTCTCTTATTACAAGAACGTTTTAAACTTAAAAAGCTAGAGATTCAGTAAATTCTAGGAACTTCACCCAATTCTAATTTATAAGCAGTGATTATAGCCATTGTAGCTACTTCTAAAGAAAGCTCAGGTAAGGTAGCAACATGTTGCTACAGATGTTTCCACATCCATGAGTGGTTATATTTTGATTCTTAAATATGCATGTAAAAATATAAAAATGTTATTTATTTACAAATTTATTGATTTGTTTTTTGTTCATTCATTTCTGTCTGTTTTTTCGCCTTCAATTTTCTTTACCAAAGATAAATTGAAAATAATTAAATGTATATACAGCTTTCAAAGACAAAGTGATTAGTGCAAAAGTTTAAGTAAAAAGTCATATAAATGTAGACCTAAAAGAAAAGAATAGAACAAAGTAGAATATGCCATTGCATAAATGATAGGCATTTTTGTATACATGTGTAGTTCAGGAAATTTATGTAAACAGTTTGTACCCTTTTATAGGTGCAGAAGCCCCACAGTTAAACTGTTTACAGAACTCTTGTGGAGCACTGCTGTTGTTGCATGTAATGGCATTATCCTTAGATGTACCCTTAATATGGGTAAACCAGAAGCTGACATAAAATGGTAAGATTATATGTATATGGTCATGTTACAAAGAACCATATTTTATTTTGTTTTATTCACTTTATCTTTGAAACAATCTTTATGAACAAGACAAATACAGTATCCTGTTTAATAAAGCTTTGTCTGCCTGCATAGAACAGCAGCTATAATTGCATATGTGCACATTTAAAACATTCAAATTTATATTCATGGCTAATCTGTAAATCTAGAAGTCAGTGGGTTTTTTTAATACCAACTAAATGCACTCTGTACATATATTGATTCTGAAGTGTTACAGATTCATTGTAGTCATGTCTTTGGTTTATTGTTCCAGTACCCCTTCAGTTTTGAGGATCTGCTAGTTTTAAAGTACCAAGTTTTATACCTATTAATGAATGTGGGGACAAATTTTCACTTTAACCAATTTAAAATTGTAAGATAAATGCCTGGACATACCAGATATTTATATTTCACTCAATAAAATAATCAACGGGTGATGATATTAGGCCATAAAGTATAAAGCCATATGTAGGTTTCAAAGAATTGTAGCTGTATTTCTGTGATTTGATTTATATTAGACAATGTCAGAGTCAATCAGTGATGTCGCGATAATCGCTGATGTTCGATTGTCAGTCGTTGTCAGGGCAGTGATCCTTATAATCAATCACAAGATAAATAATCGGCGATGAGTCTCCGGATTCGGTTCTTGTACTAAAAACAACAACGGCGATCGGATAATTTGTCCGTATCCAGACCCGTTTTTAGACCAGTGAGATGCTTTGGCAACTGTCACTCTGTCATGGTAAGGAGCTATCTGGCCTTGAGCTTACTATCACTAAGCAAGAACACTTGGTTTTCACAATAAAAGTATTTATATTAAGCTTTATTTGTTACTGAATACTGATGTACCATTACTAAGAAATTCCGATTATTAATGTGTTAATTGATGGATTATGCCTCTTCGATTATTGATTATTCATTTTTGGACATCACTGGAGTTTAAAGTATTGTTTATACATTTTAATGACACAGAGTTCAAATCACATAAATATAAGAAATAAAATTTTGCAACATCCTCTCGTCTATCACTCAAACGTAGTCAAACTCATGTCATATCTGAAACATATCAGATGGCTTTGTAAAACTGGTTGTAATGTTTAAAGAATAGAATAGAAAAAAATATTGTGTGAAATCATCTTTAGTCTGGTTTTGTAGGTAAAAATTTCTGAAGAAATCGGAAATGGCCCTAAATATTAAGCCATTTCTAAAAACAATACAACTATATTGGTAGTCCATGAGACTAAGATTTCTGATGCAGCAGTGTACACGTGAATGGCAACAAATCCTCATGGTCAGGTGAAGACAGGTTTCTTTGTGTCTGTGTATAGTATGTAAAAATTATTTTTTATTAAGCATATCTGTATCACACTTAGCACCTACAGAACTAAATTTAATAAATGGTCTTACAACTGAAATTGAAATTCTCTGTTTTGACTTTTTGATGTTTAATTATTCATGAACAGCATATAATTAAGACTAAATGCTTTCAAATTCTTTGCATAATACTTACAATATTGATTTAGACCTTTCCTTTTTTCAGTAAAAGGCCCAATATTAAACAATGTTAATTTGATATAATTGAGATACTGCATCCTCGCCTGATTCTTCATAATAAGAGAACAGAGTATTGACCGGTTTACCTAGTTTCAGTATAATGTTACTGGGAGTCTAACGCTTGTCTGTTACTCACTGATTCAGTGCCCTAGCACCTTAAAATCTGTGGGTCTATGTTAGTACAAGGCAGACCATAAAAAAGAATCACATCTCACAAACCTTAGAGGTTAATAAACATTCTCTTCTGAATAGAATAAATATTGGTTATGTGACATTAAGCAACATTACAACTAACCAACAGATATTACTATAGGCTGTAAAATACTTTTTGACATGTGGCATAAATATTTTTGACATGGCATAAATACTTCTAACATGGCGCATAAATACAACCTTTAAACTTGTCATGTTTTCCAAAATTTCGTTTATTAAGACAAAGGGGTTAATGGGAATATCTGTCGAGTATTATAGACTCAACTTTTGTTTAATTATTATATTTATAGCACATTATACAATTAAATTGATAGCCCTTTGAATAAGGATTTATTTTCCATGTATTGTATGTCATATCCTCATTGTGTTTGAAATATTTTGTAAATATATATTATTGTAGAAAAAGTTGAATTTGAAGAAAATGACACAGATGAAGAAATAGAGGATGGGGAGGCTAAAAAAAACCAAGCTCCAAATGAAAATAAGAGTATGTAAAAATGTTACAAATTCAAAATTTACTTCTGTGTACTGATTGTATTTTTGCAGACCGCTAGTCTTGAATGTTTGTGTCCATATCTTCATTAGTTGTCCAAACTGTAAACAATATAGCAGACTCCACGACTTTAGTAATATCTTTACATCAATTTTATTGTACATTTTCCATGTTTCATCTTTTTGGAATATTTCAACCTATGCAATTGTAATTGTAATTTCCAAATTTTGTAGACACACGACCATTACCATTACCACCACTTGGTTGTTCATCATGTATTGGTCTTTGTAAACTTTTTTGCTATTATCTGACACTTATGCTTTTTCCCAACCTTGTACATGATATGTCATACAAGTTAAAATATTGTTGTTTTACTCATGCCGGCATGGAGATAGTAACATTGGACAAGGTAAAGTCAACCTGATACTTTAAAACAGGTTATAAGTGTTCATTCGCCAAACATCGCACATCAGTCTGAAATCTTTTTAATGAAACTATAAATCGAGATCCTGTGTCATGGTAGACGCAGCTTGATAACAAATCCCCATTGCACATACCAAAGTACACTGCAGAAGGATAGATTTCAGTACAATCATCTAGAATTGTGATGCCTTGATATAAGTGCCATAACAAACTTGGGTGTTAAGTCCATACAAATCAAACCAAATCCATACTCTATATGAAAAAACTTTTGCACATATGTATGCCGAAGGTCGGTGGTTTTCTCTGGGCACTCCGGTTTCTTCCACCATCCCAAAACTGACCATTTCGAAATAAGTGAAAGAATCTTGACTGGGTGGTAAAACACAATTATTCCACTCCACTCATGTGCACATACATAAACAAGTACACGAAGGTATTTCTTAGATGCTTGTGCTGTTATAGTTTCAGCAAGTTTACATTTCCTTTCTGTTTTTTCTTGGGTTTATTCTTGCTAGCTCACCAAGTTTCGTGTAATAGATATGTTATCTCTTTGTTCATTTTCTTCTCTTGTTGACAAGCGAAGGTAAGAGAGCAACAAATAAAATTTTGAGATTTTTTATATCACTAGAATGACACCAAGGACCTCCCAATCAAAGGGAACACTCTGTCACCTGATTAACTGTGTTGTTGAGATAGTTACCTATGCATAACTGAAATATAATAGATCAAACAAAACCATGTGACATAGATACATGTAGATCTGTAACATTATTGGCTACAGCTTCATATTGCTTCATTGTTCAGCATTAATTGAAATTTATATATTTTATTTATTTTTCAGGTACTGTACATCTGGACAGTTTATAAAACAATGAGCAACAAAAAAATGTATAACAAAATTAAAATGTAGACAGCCAGGAAAGAAAACAATATATACTGAAGAACAACATACAGCGATGTCAAAAAATGAATACAAACGGGCAAAGTACCTGGAAATTTGCCATAGAGGATGAAAAGCAGAATAATTACTGCTTGGAAAATATCCCTTGAAAATATTACATTAAATACTTGATAACAAAGCGCAAGACACTGCCACAACTTTAAGGGAATATTCTCTGCAGTACTGTAAACATATTCATTTTCGCAATGTATTATTCTTCCACTAATTTGGCAGTCATATGTTTTGCACGAAAATTAGAATTAATATGCACTACTTGCATTTCAAAGATAAAGTAAACACTGAGCAATAATTATAACAATTAAGACAGAAGAATGGATATTTTTCACTGAATTTATCTGGCATACATTACCTAATTGAAAAAAATATATTGTGGTCTGTTTAAAAGCCGCCAAAATTAAACTGGTTGAAAAAAGTTTTATTTCATAATATCGCGAAAATTAATACACACGAAAATAAATATGTTTACAGTATTTAAATTTAAATAAAAGGGACAAATAAGACTTCATACTGCATTATAAACATCACTGAATGTTTATGGCTTGTTAAGTTATAGTGTCATTTGAAAATATGAATGGGGATTGCATTTGATTGTTACGATGTATATGATCATGGTTTCCTTTTAGTATTTGTGTAGGTGCAATGAGGATGACCTTTGTTATTGATACAAAACTATTTGTATATTTTAAACAAAAAATAAATAAATAAATAAACTGCGATCATCACTAACAATTACTGTTATTTGTTTATATAACTATACAACTTTTGGCTATTTTTCTTACAGGTCTAGCCCATACCAAGATTTTGATTTCGCTTAAGTTTTGTTGTAACAAGTTATCTAGTAATATCTAGTAAGATACTTGGAAATTAGGGGAAATTTAGAAACCAAGTCATTTTATGAAGAGAATTTAAAAAATTTGAAATCCATAGGAAAAAGTAATAGGTTAATCAAGTTTTGTTCGTTTTCTCAAAAATATGAGATGATGGACACCTTCAAATATCATCCAAATGAAGAACATTTCACTTATATCGAGATGTTGCTAGCCAAGGCAAAGATGCAGAAATTTTGCCTGTGCAAACGACATACAGCAGGGTTTATTATCGTGCCACACTAACTGTAACACGGGACCTCGTTTATTTTAAGTTCCCTGTGAAAGAACTGCATTTCATTTCATAAAGTCAGGTGCTTGGAGAAAGAACAGTCACTACCCACTTTCAAGTATTGGGCCTGATATGGCTGGGGTTCAAACACAAAACCTCCCAGTTTTAGAATGAGCACTATACCAACGAATAAACTTAAGGCTATTATTTGGTTTGCTAATGGATTTTCAACCTTAGGGCAATTTTGCAAGCCGGGACAGATCCCTAGTGTGAAAAAATTCGTCAGTTTCTTGCTTAAGGTAGATTTCCTCGAGGCACTCTGATTTTCTCCACAATCCTAGAACTGACCGCCTTGATACAAGTGAAAGAATTTTTACTGGGGCGTAAAATATCTGGTTAAAAACTAGTTAAACTTTCAGTCTCCTTTATGCCATAAATGAAAATAAGGATGACATTGTTTAATGAAAAAGACAAATGTCATTTTAAATTCAACCAAATGCATTGTTTTATTTTATAAGTAGAGTTGTAAGGCATTTTCTTAAATATTGTGTCTTTGTACCGATTCCACAATGTTTTTTTCAATATGTCCCGATTTTACATTGTGTGTATATATATGTCCTAATTTTACTGTGTTTATTCAAGATGTCCTGATTTTACCGTATGTATAGATGTCCTGATTTTACTGTGTGCTTCCAATACGTCCTGATTTTACGGGTGTATAAAAATGTCCTGATTTTACTGGTATGTCCTGATTTTACTGTGTTATCAAATCAGAAAAAACATGTATATATCCTCCTAGAAATAAGATCAATCAGGAAAGCTTGTTTTCGGGTTTTATTTGATAGGTCCAATGTCAAGAGCATTGAATCAGTCGAAAAATGTCTATTTTAAAAGTGTCCTGATTTTACTGGATTTTATCAAAGGTCCTCATTTCACTGGATTTGAGTTCGGTGTGTGTGTGTGTGTGTGTGTGTGTGTGTGTGTGTGTGTGTGTGAATCTATTATTCTGAATCAATAGTTATATTAAATAGCATACTCACTTGGCAGTATCGTTGAGAATTTCATAAGCATCTAAATATAATAAATTAAAAGATATTTTAAAACTAAATACATATAGAATAATATGTTAACGACACCGCAGACATATACTATTTTAATATGTTATCAATTAAGAAATGTTTATTATACAGTTAAAACGTTTTAGTAGTTTATTGTATAACTTTCTAATGAATAACTGAACTATAAATTGATTGCCCCAAGCAGCAACTTCTACTTTTCAAAAGTCATCATATACATAGAATATGTTGTCCTAATTTACTTTCAATGTAAAGTTATAAATCCGTATTTCATTTCAAAAGTTTAATGCATAAAGTACTTGCATTTCTGAATTTGTACTTAGTGGTATTTCAAAATTGTTTAAAAATCTTATACATTTTATTGTTTTAAATTTATAATAATTATTATTGATTATTTTTCTTAAAAAATTTCATTTTGCAATGACGTCGAAAATAAAAACATCAGGTAAGATCAAGACGAAAAAAACATAAATAAATACATAATTAAATAGATTTACCTCCACCATTTAATACACTGTTTATGGCCGTTTCATTGCTGACTCCAACGTAATCATCCTCTTTTTTATTGCTAAAAATACGTAATGTTTTTTAATTGATTGTAACTTTTCTCAGATAAATTATATTATCGTTTTTTATTTTACATTTATATTTTAACACACACACACACACACAAACACACATACACACAAACATGGCTACAGACTAATGGTTTGCAAATATATGTTTCGGATTACTTTTTTGAATTCATATGCGATAATTTTAATAGTTTTAAGCCATCTCCAAGTTTAAAGATTTTTTTTAAATTGTTACGCTGATTATAAACAATAAGGATGAAAATAATTTTATATAATCATAAAAATAATTTTGCGTGATTGAATAACAAACTGAAAAGCAAAGATGAAACTTTTAAAGCTGTCTATTTAATACTTCAACAACCTAAGTTATGGTGATCATTTGTAAAGTTGAATAGAATAATTACATCTGAAATTTAAAACCAAAATAAGTTAAAAGAATAACAACTCGTGTATAACATTAGATCACAGGAATAGTCCTAGTTCTGTCGCTATAATTCGTTTGCTACGATATGACAGATGTCGATTTTAAAATCTTTAATCCAAATCTTTATCTCTTTTGTTAGTTTAACTAACACAAGGTTCTACACAAATTCTGATTCACATGAATAAAAAAGTTTGTTGGAAAATTAGATTGCCAAACACAACAAATGTGATGTTTATAATTTTATTGATGGTATCTTTAGTATATCTTTTATCCTAGTCTGTATGAAATATAATTTGTGTTGATGAACTTTTTTAAGATACATGTTTGTTATTCAAAATAATGATTTTGAACTACATTTATTTTAATTTTCCTTTAGTATTCTACCACAATTTTGAAAAATATTTTTCAATGTTGAAAAAACAAAACAAAAAAAAAAAACAAAAAAAAAAAAAAAAAAAAAAAAAAAAAAACAATCGTCATTGCATAATAAACGAAAACCAAAAACAACCATTTATTTTATATGATGAATTAATCGATTTAAAAAAAAAAATTTACCTGTAACACATTTGATTTTCTGTTTTACCTTTACAAATACAAAAAAAAAACATTAGAGATAAACAACAATTGTCACGCATTCATCATTACACCTATTTATACAGGAATGCAGATAAAAAGACGAAAAACATTCAAAGACAAACTTTAAAATTCAAATGGAAAAATTGTAACCTCATAACTCCATTATTACCTGCCATTTTTATCTTAGTTACTTTTTTTTATTAAATGTCACCAACGTTCTATAGACTTCATTTATTTTAGGGGAAAAACGATCAATATGTAAAAATGTTTTTATATCGAAATGACCCAAGACATCTGAATCGTAAACTTATTATGTCTGTGATTAACAAAATGTGAAGGTTTGTTTTTCAAGATAAAAAGGAACATATGTTGACTTATTTCTAAACTTTAAACTTCTTTAAAGCGTTTAATTAATATTTAATTAAATTTTTTACCTTTTGCTTTTGTTTGATATCTTCTTAAAAGGTATATAACAATTACTGATATCATCACCAAAGCCATGATTGATCCTAAGTCAGCACCAATTGCTTTGCCTGTAGTTGAAGCTTTCTTGTTAGTGTTAGCTTAAAAAGAGAAAAAAAGTTTGTTTAGGAAATAATATTTTTATTAATTTTCATCAAGATGATATTTTGAATTTCTCTCATTTTAATTTCAGCGCATTTTGTTGTCGAGTCACTCTTTCGTTGTTCTATAAATAATTGTTTTGATTACAACTTAAAACAAAATTCAACATTTTCGTTAAAAAATAAGATAATTATTAAGAGAACTAGATTGGCCTTATCAGCTAACTGCGGTTTTATGCGGTTTTATGGAATGTGATATATATGAATAGTTTCCACGTAATAGTTTGAGTACAATGGAGAAATTACAAGTGTCCAAACGTTTTACTACAGTTAACACAAGTACCTGTTTTTGGTGTGCCGTCTGTGCACATTTCGGAATCTTACTGCTTGCTATTGGCACTAAAAGCCGAAAAAGTTGGCAGATAAAAAAGATAAGCATTTCAAGTGTTCGATGTGTCATAATTACACATCTGGAAAGTAGTGAAAATAATTTCACACCTCACTAGTACTTTTTACAATTTTTCGTTCTCCTGTTAAAGTATTTCAATCTGACACAAAAGACTAAGTTTTACTAGAACAACAATATGTTGTTCAAAAGCAGTGATAAAATGTTATTAGAGTAAAATAAGAGAACGACATATACGTTTGTGTATAAATGCACATTAACAAAGTAACTTTGTGTTAAAACAAAGTATTTTCTCATTCGAAACGCAAATAAAAAAAAAAAAAAAAAAAAAAAAAAAAAACTCAATTCGCTGCCAAAATCGTTTTATTAAATATTTGTATTTTTATGTTTGACGGAATATTTCAATGAATGTAGATTTTTTTTAAGTTTCGTTTTTTAATTTAAATGGTTCCAGCTCCTATGCATATCGGTTGAAAGACCAAAGTTGTACGTTACATTTGAAATGCTATTTTGAAAATCATAAAATTTATATCAATATATATGGTAACTATAATATATACCTTGAACAACTTTTGTGTTAAAGTGATTTCTTACAAAGAACAGTGAAAGAGATGTCATTTTAATTCTTGTTACCATCTGTATTAAGCATCTGTTTTAACCATAAACAATTGTTATTGGTTTATGCTAACGTTTCGAGTGTTCAGAAACTTATTCCAAAAATGAGATTTTGGAAACTGCTCAGAAATTAGAAAGCTTGAAAGGTACAAGCAACATTTTGAACGAATGTTATGGAAAAGTTTTTTTTTCACAACGGATAAATCAATTTTGTAAAATATCGCTTATGATACCTTTTGTTGTACAATTGACTTCAAGTGGTGGGCTTTCTCCAAGCGTGTTTCTAGAATATATCGTAAAAATATAGGTTTTAGCATCTTGTAATGAGTTAACTGTGTGGTTTATGTATTTATCGTGTCCTGGATTACTGATATTACTGACAAATATTTGTTCTGTACCACCTTTTTCTTTATATACAACACTAAATATTTGATTATCACCATTAAAAAATCCTGGTTTCCATGTTACGAAAGCAGATTTATGATCTATACACATTGCTTCTCCATTCCTGGGCTTCTGTGGTTTACCTGCAAAACAAAGGTAACTCGTTAATAACGGATAAGAAAGGAAATGTAATAAATGCAGTATTTTGCACCACATAATAGATGTTTGTTCTATGGCATTCCCTACTAACCCTTATTGATCTGCAATAATACATAAATAATAAAACACTTCCTGTAAGGTAAAGATTACTTGCAATAACTTTGTGGCAATAAACACCTAGGATATAAATTGTATAATATGTGCGATGTAAATAAGAGGTGGAAATCGTCTATATATAACTTTGTATAACACTCAAAGCAGACTCAACAACATAGATTTTAAAAACCCACCTTTTTAATAAATGAAATCAGAAAACACGATGACATTATATTTTTTATAAATATTTATTAAAACTGTCTATAGGAGTTTATGTTGATTATCGTAGTGTGATCTATTTTATAATATAGATATTTTTGATTTGGTCAATTTTTGTGAAATTATTGCATCAATTGTAAATTTTATTAGTCAAATGTTTTAAGCTCAAGAGTAATCTGGAAAACGGTCAATGGCAAGAAACAGAGTATTCTCTGGATATTTAATACAAATTTTGACTTTTACATCATGGCAAGTAAAAAACAGTATAGGAAATTTTAGGATAGATATTTTAGATCATATAACACTTACATAGGACCAAACCACTGACATAAAATGAAATAAAAAGTACCGGTCCATGTCTAAATTACAAACACCACCATCAGAAACAAAAAAAAAAAAATGAAAACCGGTTTATTTAGTTGTACACGTGAGCTTTCATGAGGAGAGCATCTCCAGTCTAGCTAAGTACACCCCCCACGTGCAACTCAAATATTAGAACGAAAGGAACTTCGAATATGGTAAGTCAAGTGTATTTACTATAAGTTTTGAGACAGTGTGTTAATACTAATTAACAATATTGTGCTTTAAATTTTTCAAGTAGTGATTTCGGAACATAATGTGCAATCCTCAATATTTAAAAATACTTATAAAAAATGAGGAAATATGTTTATTTACGATTATAATTAAACATTAGTGAGGTAAAGGAAATGTCTTCACAGTACCCTTAATCATCATCCAAATTTAAATACAATTTTAAATGCAAACACATACAAAATAAATAAAAATAATGCCGTAAACATATCACATATAAAGGAGACACATTTTAGTTCAAAACTGTTAGCTTGTCATTTAAATGTCTCTTAACTTGCTCAGAAACAATGTCTGTTATTAGCTTGCAATGTAAATTCAGATTTATTTTATATGAGGAAATCCACATACCTTTTTTTGCTTTATATATATGAGAATGCAAAAAAAATCCCATTAAGTATTTATTGATGCTGAGTGTTTAGATTTCTGGTCAACTGTTTAGACACAAATGTTCTTAGCATCAGGAAGGAAAGAGATCAAGTGACAGAATTTGTGATTAATAACAAATTATGTCAATCAGTTAATTCTTACCTTTGGTCCCAACTTTGTAAACATCTTCCTTTGGTCCACTAACAGTATTATTAGCTTTCAGAACATAACTTCCAAAACAATCTTCCTGGAGATTCGACCTTATCACTTGTGTGAAAAAAGGTGTGTGTGTTTATTACAAAATCATTCATTTGAACATCTTGATCATTTGCTATCTGTATCTATGTCAATCAGTTATTTCTTACAATAGCAAGAAACAGGGTATACTCTGGATATTAAATAGCAATTTGGACTTTTACATCATGTCTAGTTCAAAACAGTATAGGGAATTTCAGGATAGATATGTTAGATCATATTATAGCACTTACATTGGACCAAACCACTGATACAAGATAAAATACAAACTGTTCCGAGTAACATAAAGGAATGAGATCCAGTGGCAGAATATTGGATTAGTAACAATTAATGTCAATCAGTTATTTCTTACCTTTTGCCCCAACTATGTATACATCTTCCTTTGGTCCGTTAACTGTATTATTAGATATAAGAATATAAGTTCCAAAATCATCATGTTTTAGATTTCTTCTAATGAATTGAGTTAGAAATGTGTATGTGTTTATAATAGTGTTATTTATTTGAACATCTTCTTGATCATCTGTTATCTGTATCAATGAACCCCTGGGGTCATTTTTATACCACTGGAATGTCGGTCTTGGATAAGCAAGATAAGAAACTGTAATGTTTAAAGTTTTTCCAACAGTTAGGGCATACTGATTCTGTAATGGTTCTTTTGCTGCTCTGGGTTGGCCTAAAAATCGAATACTAAATTAACTAAGACATATTTTTAGAGAACTTGCATGGCAACTTTTAAAACATTCACTTATGTATTCACTTCATTCCGTATTATTCAAACATTTTAAAAAAAGAGGATTAAAAAGTTTTTTATCACATAACCTGTGCTTTACTTGTTACTTTTGAGCTAACAAAAACAACAAACCATATGACACTATATAAGATTGATGGAAACATAAATTTTCACTTGTTCGATAATTAAAAAAACCCTCATATCTTAGTACAAAACTTAAATTGATTTAATAAAATAGCAGATAAATATTTTGGATACAAAATGACGAGTGTAACTATAAGGTGCTTACCCTTCCAGAGTACTGGGCCTCACTTTAAGTTTGTGATTTGGAGTAGGACTTGCATGTTTTTTTATTCATAATCATGAAAATCGTTCAGGTTATTATGCGGCTCATGTATTCTCCACACGGGAAGAAAAATAACCAAATTTTAAGTGGTATTTGACTGCCGACCACATGTTGCGACAACTTTAGACAGTTTCTGACTAATCATAACATTCAACCGCTTTATTGGCCAGCCTGTAGTCCAGATTTGTCGCCAATGGAATATCTTTGGAACAAGCTGCAATGGAGGGTAAGGCGGCGTCAGAACCTCCATCCAAAACCACGCTCGACCAACTGAGAAATGCCTTGTTGGAAGAGTGGAACAATATCCCCATGAGGAAAATAAACACTCTTATGAATAAGGGCTGTGACGGCTATGGTAGATGGTCATACAAGGTGTTGTAAACTATACTCCGATATCAAATTACGTTTCTGTTGTGTATTGCCTATTTGGTTCAAAGAATTCAAAAGTGAAGATGTCCAGTGAAATTTTAAAAACAATTTATGAAAGATAATTCTTGATAGTTTCGTTTTTCCTTTGGGTATATGTTTTACCAATAAGAATCAAGACAAAGTGATATATATATATATAACTTTTTTTCATTTATTTTAATCTACAGAGCATTGTAAGTTCATCCTATCATGGATTAAAGCTAATACTATTAAGCAATCATAGCCTAGTTATAGTTAACATTAATCAAATTTAGAACATTGCATTGCTGCCATTAATTCATTGATGTCAAGCAAAAGTTTTAAAAATTGATGTACATATATAGTACAAATTTAACAACGTTTAAGTTTGATGTGCCATATTTGAACATTTCGAAAAACTATTCCCCATTAGTGACACTAGGGGTCGAAAGTTTGATTAAAAAAAAAATTTGCAAAACAGTTGAAAGTAAATGAATCTAAAGTTCCAAAATTATATGAATCCAAAAACAGCTAAAGAATGCTTTGCATGAGGGGACAAATCTTAGTCTTTAATTAATTTTAAAAATTTAGAGGGCTAAAATTTTTGCTGAATAGTATATTTCCTAACAGCACAAACTATTGTCTATTGAGTTATGGATACCCTTTCAGAGTTTACTACACCAGCAGTGGTAGTATCTCAGGGGTAGTAAATATATAACCGAACACCTGTTTCATTAAGATGTGGCATATGTGCACATTTCAGAAAATAATACCAAAAAATGTATGAAAAAAATACCTTTTACATTTTGACCTTCCATATGTGCACATTACGAAAAAAAAATTATAGAATTAAACATTGAAAATAAGGCACGTTAAATTATCTCTTTAATGACCGCGACAGCAATTTCACTGTCATTAAATGGATAGACGACTTAAATTGTTTTACTTGAACTTTATAATTCATAAATTAAATCCAAATTATAAGCGTCAATTTAATAAGCCACGTCAATTATTGAATACACGCATGGTACCCCAGTGCAATTGACATAGTACAGCGACTTATTGCAATGATAATATGTGTGTAAGCATTCCAAAATAATCTTGTAAAATGTAATGTTTTTATTCAACAAATTTGCTTAATAATGTTTGTGCAAATTTCTTGAAAATTCAAATTCGGGTTTCTGGTGTCGGTACCTAAAGTAACTGTGACTGTTTATATATAACTATTCATTTTAATATTTGCAATATATATAACATGTGTAAATGTAAGTCGTTGATGAATATATTTTTATTGATGTTAATATCTCATTCAAGAATACTGATTATTGGTACCATTACTATAGAATTTAATCATGTTTGTTCATTTTTACATGACATTTGTGATTTATGTATGCATCTACGGCTGCAAAAAACATACATCTAAATAAAGAACAAGTGCTTATGTATGAAGATAGTTTTCAATTATTCCGAGCTGCAAATACATAACAAATACCTGCTAAATTTTGATGTGCCAGATGTGCACATTTCGGAAAATCTTTACTCATCAGTGACACTTGGGGCCAAAAAGTTTGATAGATTAAAAAAACATACGCCAAACAGTTGAAAATTAATGAATCTAAAGTTCCAAATATGTGAATCTAAATCCAGATAAGGAATATTTTGCATGAGGGAAGAGACCTTAGTTTTAAACAAATTTCAAAAATGAAGACGACTGAAAATTTTGCTAAATGGTATATTTTCTGTCAGCACAAAGTACTGCCTACTGAGTTATGTATACCCTCGGGGAGATTTACTCCACCAGCAGCGGTACCCGCTCAGGGGTTAAAAATATATAACAAATACCTGCTAAATTTTGATGTGCCGGATGTGCATATTTCGGAAAATCATTCCTCATCAGTGACACTCGGGGCCGAATGAATGAACAGACCTTAGTTTTAAATAAATAAATAAATTATGTTTTTTGTACTAGAAAAAAAATCCGAAATTGTTTTACTAAATTGTACATTTATACATTTCCGAAAATCTTTCTTCATTAGTGACACTAGGGGGCCGAAAATGTGTACATAAAACATTAAACGGTTAAAAAGTAAAAAAAACCAAAGTTGTAAAATTCCATGAATTAAAATCAGGTTAGAAATCCTTTGCATGAGGGAACAAACCTACTTTTGAAGAATTCATTACATCCTGCATTTATATACACAATTTGTAGATTAAATTAAAATACTCCCCCATATGTATAGTGTATCATTACTCACAATGAACAGTGACAGAAACATCATTTGAATACCGTGTTCCAACTGTATTATAAGCCTGACATTTGTATGTCCCTGTCTGTGTTCTCTGTATACTACTGATCGACAGAGTGTCACCTTGTTTATCATTCTGGTTAGATCTGAACCATTTATAACTACAGGCGGGTTTACATGTAGCAGAACATTTAATGGGTCCAAGTTGAAATGTCTCATTTACAATGTAGTTATTAATTGATGGTGTCAAAATGACTGGATCAGGTCCATCTGAAAAAAAAGAATATCATAATTTTACCATAAAGCAATAACAAAATAAATATTGATTTTATAAATTTCACAAAATATTTCTAAGATTCTTCAAAAAATAAATCGAAATTTTATTCAATAATGTCTGGGTTAGTTATTAGTTTCCGAAATAGAGCCTATTAATTATATAATTGTTTCAAGTTATATAATTAATATAGCCTAACACTGTACTTACAATTAACAACTACTGATATCTTTAATCCAGATAAACTCCCATAGCTGTTACTTGCTGTACATTTGTATTCCCCTTCTTGTGTCCTCGTTATACTACTGATGGTCAGGTTTTCACCATTGTAATCTGACTGTCCATGTCTTGTCCATACAAAGTTACACTTAGGATTACAGTCTGATACACACTGTATTGGTCCGAGATTTTCTTCTTCATTCCTTGTGTACGATGTTATTCCTGGCTGATAGGAAACACTAGCCGGGCCATCTGTAACAGAAATTATAAAAAACATATATAACAGTTGATAGGCTTGATAAGTTTATACATCACTCACACTGGACATCATGTAGTAGTTAAATGTATGTTTGATTGATTTTTCATTTAATACGATTTAAAGAATTTAAATACCTATTACGTGATAATGTTTTTGTTAAAGCCTCACTCTCTTGAAATGTCTAAAATCTATCTCTGTTTTTTGCATGTGAATCAGAGCGAGTTTTAAACAATTTTTGTCTAAGGTGTTAATTGTCCAACAGCTTTGATTTACTGTAACTAACTCGCGATAGATTAACATAAAACAAAATCAAAGGATGAGCCATGTTATAAAAACAACGAAAATTAATAACACAAATCTCTGTAGGGCATTTTGTTTGTTAAGTGACAGCTTTTGTAACAAAAATGTCTCAAAAAGTTGGACATTTTAGATATGCACATATTGAAAAGTCATTTCTCATCCGTATACAGTGGCCGAAAAGTTTGATATAAAAACAGTAAGCCAAATAATGAAAATTAATGAACCAAAAGATCAAATCGTATATGAATCAAAAACCGCAGGTATGTTTTGCATGAGGAACCACACAGTCAGTTACAAGAAGAAAACATACACAATACTACTACAGATTTAAATACACCAGAGTTTTAACTTAAAGCTATCATCATGGATATTGTATTTAAAATGTTATTTAAACCTGCTCAGGAACACAATATACAGACCGACACCCGTCGCCAATTTCTAAAATTACATTATGCAAACAAGAGCAAAGATGCTATTAATATTTCTAATATACTACTTAATAAAGTTGTACAATCTAAAGTCCCTACTTATTTCAAAATAACTCGCCATCTTTAGTTTCCTACTGCTACAATAAACCCATTGCATCCAAAATTTTTGACAATAAACAAACTTTGCAGGGCCTAAACTTTCATAACTTTACCCCACCTACCTGATCTTGCTCAGTGTTAACATATATTGATAAACCAGCTGGCCATGTAGTAACAGGTGATCTCAATATAATTGAGAACACCAAATTAAGATTTTTTTCTTTCAATAGGCACTAAATACAGGGAGGCTCAACCTTTTACTTGGGGACTGAATTTCAAAATTATAATGGATTCTGTTGAAGAGTATGCTAGACGTTGGGCTAAATTAGAAGGCGTAGAACTTGACACTTTAGCCGACAGGATTAGGACAATTAGAAATTTTATAAAGTCAAGGATTGCCAAACTTAAAGGGTCTATAGGTACTAAACCTTCTTTAGTACTCATGGACTCTTGAGATTTCTGCAGTCCTTACGGCGATACATAACAGGTATTTTGTTGTCCCAGCTGAAAAAAGCTTCTAACAACATTTTCGTTTGAAAGATATTCTATGTTAAATGTCTTATTAAGGAGCGCGGTTTAGATAGTACATCGGAGAATCCTACTTATACCAAAACTAATATTACCAAAGATGAAGTTCTTTCCTATCATAGGGAGTCCATGAGTCTTTCGGTCTCAATTTAATACAGGAAGAACTTGACCTGCCTTACTTGTATTGGATCGCAGAACCGTACAAAAATCCATACAAGGAAAGACACATAGCAGGTTCCTCTAAATGTACTACTAAATCATTATCAGTAATTCTAACACAGTCGTTAAAGATGGCCTTCGGACTTATTCAAAAAAGTCTATTCTACATCTGGCATCAACCAAATGTGGATTCTCAAACATTCTAAAGAACGACTTGACATTCTTTTTTCTTATACTCTATCTTCGGTAAAAAGAATTAAAAACTTGATTTTTCTACCCTTTACACCACTATCCTTCATTCTTAATTAAACGAACGTCTAAAACAAATCATTTACTTTTCATTTTTTGTACAAAAACAGTAAACCAAGATATAAATATCTAGTGCTCAACAAGGATTCTGGTTATTTTGTAAAACACCATACAGAATGTAAACAAAAATATACTGAAGATACCATCAACAAAATATTAGAGTTTTTGATAGACAACATATTTGTTGTGTTCTTCAACATAATTTTTCAACAAACAATCGGTATACCAAGGGGCACTAACTGTGCATCTTTGTTTGCAAATGTGTTTCTTTATTCATATGAATCAGACTTTTACAGAACCTTGTCAAATCTGGAGAAAAGGCTGTCGCTAAATCATTGAACTACACATAGAGATACTAGTATATAGATATATAGATGACGTTCTATCTCTAAATAATCACAAATTTGGCAATATGTGAATGACATCTATCCAAGTGAGCTTGAAATAAAATCCATGTTCTGCTTCATGTTTGGACTTATACCTCAATTATGACACTCACGAAAGGTTTCATCTGAAGCTATACGACAAACACGATGACTTCAATGTTTCTATTGTTAACTTTCCGTTTTTTTGCAGTAATATCCCCGCTTCTCCTGCGTATGGTATATATGTTTCACAGTAAATACGTTATGGTAGAGCTTTTACCCAATATGGGGACTTTCTACAACGACGCAACCTGCTTACAATTAAATTGTTGACGCAAGACTATTGTAAGCCTAGGCTAATCAAAGCCCTTAAAAAGTTTTAAGGCCGTCATCACAAGATTGTAGTCACTGTATCCAAACTTATACTGGATATATTTGACTTACCATAGTTCTTTGTTCCTTTCATTTTCAAAATTGACTTGCACTTGACGGGAGAAGCTAGCTAGACAGGGATTCTTAACATTCCGGAGCACCCGACCTCACTTCCTTGATGGAAGTTTACGTGTATAGCATATTTTGCCAGTTTGCAAAGTTTTTACTTTGTTTTTTGGATTGTGATATGGACAAGGACTTGTATGTTTTTTATTTGATACAATAGACCTTATGGATCAAGAGTTTCATAATAATAGTTACGGATGTTGGCTTCAACTCGTTTAAAACATCCGAACAGGTAACGCTGAATAAAAGTGGACACGATAGTTATTCATGGAAGTTCACGTGTATAACTAATTTTGCCAGCTTTCAAAGATTTTACTTATTATTTTTGTTTTTTATTGTGGTTTGGACATGGACTGGTATGTTTGTTTTAGTTTCAATAAATCTCATAAATCTAGATGCCTGAAACGTTTCTTGATTGTACATTTTCTAATAGCACAAAGCTCTGTCAACTGAGTTATGGATACCCTCGAGCAGTTATACTCAACCGGCAGCGGTTCCTGTTCAGGGGACGTGGCTTAATAACAAAAATACCTGAAAAATGTTGACGTGTCATATGTACACAATTCGGAAACTCTTTATTCATCAGTTTCTCTAGGTGCCGAAAAGATTAATAGATAAAATAAAAACATAAGGCAAGCCAGTAAAAAATTAATGAATCGAAAGTTCCAAACTTATATGGATCTATCTAAGACATGCTTTGCATGAAGAAACAATCCTTAGTTTTATATAAATATTAATAATTAAGACGGCTTAAGATTTTGCTAAATGGTAAAAAGAAGAATAAAAAATGTAAAAGAGAATTGCAAGAGGAATAACCACAAGAAAAATATTTTTTAGTTTAAAAACAACGGGAAACTTTGCCATTAAATGTCTTTAAAAAGTCGTCAAAAATGGTGTCAACACAGATAAATTTTTATTTTTAATCTGGTATCGACCAAGTGTGGATTTCAGA